>VZTT01063655.1:0-13581 GCA_013400855.1 Buphagus erythrorhynchus | reverse complement strand
TACCTGCTTCCTTAAGGGAAGATTTTCAGGGTGAGACAGTGCTCCAGGCAATGATTTTGGCTTCATGCTTCAGCCTCTCCTGTGGGTGATCAGCCAGTGTTGTTTATTACTCAGCCCTTTGTGGCTCACACCAGGCACCAAAAAGGACATGTCATGGTTTAACTGGCACCTAAGCACCAACTCACCNTAAGCACCAACTCACCCAACTCACCCCTATAAAAATTTACTCTTCAGCTTCAGCAGGCAGAGGGTGAAGAATTGTCTTCTCCTGTCCCATACCTTCTACATTCCATCTGCATGTTCCATCCAAAGCTCCCAGTTGCTTTTTTGGCATTCTCCTAGGATGCTTCTGGTTTTCACGTGTATTACATATTGCAGTGTTAAATGTTTTTACATTTCCAGTAAAAACTAGGTTTTTAGAGGAGCATAAAAATAAGAAATGGGTACTTCAAGTGACCTTCAAAGTGAAAAGTCTCGCTATGCCAAATTCTTAAAGAAATGCTCCTGAAGTTACCCAAAAACCGACCTGGTTTTCAGAGCTGTGGGACACCTGTGGCTCCCTCCTTACTTCAGCAGGAGTTGCAGACACTCAGCACCATGCAAAATCAGGACAGCAGTTTCTACTTCATGCTTGTGCCTTCACAGCCTCTGTGATTTTACAATAGCCAGATGGGGAACATGGAAGTGCATTATCATGTAGAGAATTCTGTGTGTAAAAAAATTAACCCCTTGGAGCCATGTGACACATGGGCTTCTGCATAGGAGAAAAATGCATTTGGCACCACAGCCTCCCACCAGGAAATCCCCACCATCTGCACCAAAAATTTATGAAGTCACAAGTCATTCTGTATGATTAAAGCTGGCATTTCAAACATAGGTGCACCAATTTTATATTCCAGAACAATACTTTAACAATAAGATTTTAAATCTAAAAGTTACCATGTTCTTACAGCTAAACAACTGACCTCAAGCTCAATTCAAGTCAGTGGATACCTCTGGAGGTTTTTGTGTTGTCACTTTGAGTCCATACAGAGTTTTGGCCGGGGGCTATGCAAAGGGTTGATGGTTAATTATTTACCAGAAATACTAATTAATGCAGTCCTGTTACTAGTTTTGATTATTCTGATCTCTGTACCAGTTAAAACTTTTTCAGACATGTTTAACTTTTTACATCTGCTGAAAAGTAAGAGGCATATAGATGACAGCATAGCAGAATATTTTTAAGTTTGTAAGAAACACAGAGACTGTATTACCACTATATGATAATTCTGCATTATCTGAACAGAACATTACGTATCCAATGAGTATAATATTTGTGGAACATAGAGTAAATCTAATTTTGCAATAAATATCTTTATGGATACATATACTTTGGTTTGATATTGTAATTTCCAATTACTCTAAGCTACATTTAAAAATAATCTCTACTCCATTTCCTACCAATATATTGTATGGATTGTGACGTACTTCGACTATAAGAATATTCTACCTCATTTTCTTCACTTCTCACCCGGAGAATTTGATATTTTCTTAGTTCTGGTTTAATGGAAGATGGTGTTTCCTTTCAGATAGTGGGGTGGTTTAGTTTATTTTCCTTTTCCTGCGTTGATTTTTATTTCTATCAGATGAACTTTTGAGCACATTGTTTGTGAACTCTGCTTTAGAATTCTGTATTATTGCTGTGATTTTTGGTGAAATTTACAGGTATGTGAGTATGCTTGACTGAAGAGGAAAAGCAAGACTCTGAAATATAAAATTTACATGTACAGCATGTGAGATTTCTTGTTTCTTTTCAGATTGACTTTTACAAGGAAGCCAAATGCCTAAAGCTCAAATCCTCTTGTGTCTGAATTGCAGCTCCAGTTCAGCAAAATGCTTGTATATCTGTTCTGCAAATTATTTAAGCACGTTTCCAAAAGTATGTGAGGACTTGAAAAATTTGACTCAATTATGTACTGAGATCCCTAAGGATGCCTAACAATTCTGAGAAGAAATCTGCTTAGAGCTCTCACTTCCCCATCTTAAATTTTCTCAGCTCTCTGGATTTGGATCTTTTTGTGCACCTGCACTTCTACACCCTGGCAGTTCTGAGCAGTTTGGAGCAAAGTCAATTTATTGTTTTTAATTCCATAGTTACATTGGGCTTGTTTTTAGACTCTAAGACTTCTCTATGCATCAAGACTTTTCTCTGTCTCTCTCAACTTTCCAGTAGGTATTTTTACTATGTTCAGGTATCTTATTCTTCCATTTACTGTGTATCATAACTAATTAGAAGGTTTTTCTGTTTGCCACTACAACATTTTAATTCTTTCAATGAAATGATTAGTGTATTCTCAATGTCCAATTATCACAAATCAAAAATTTCCCAGGTGTGTTTCCTAGTCTTAGTGTTAGCTAAATTTCCCCCCCCGAATTGATAACTGAATTATTGACCCCCAAGATATCTATTTAAAACATTCCAGACTAATGCATTGAACAGTTCTTGCAAATGATCANGTGAATGATTGACACCCAAGATATCTATTTAAAACATTGCAGACTAATGCATTGAACAGTTCTTGCAAATGATCACTTCAACCAGTCCTTCTCCTTGGTGTTTTAAAATTGGTGTATATGTCAGTGAGATAAACAGAATATGGGTGCTCATGAGGCTCCAACCTTTGTATGCTACATGTGTTCATGGACAAAATGCAGCATTCTCCAAGAGCAGCTGGTTATCTTGCATTTTTGTCTTGAATCCTGCTAAAGTTTGCTTACTAAGAACTGAGTAGGAAAAAAAAAAAGGCTAAATTTAAAAAAACAGAAACAGAAACAACATAATCTGTCGATTAGTGACCCCCAAGCCTGTTATCTGCAGTTGGCAGCAGGTGCTGATGAATTAAACCCAACAGGTGCTCAAATGAGCCAACACAGATAATTAACTTAAATGGTCCCATTTCCTTAAAAACTGTCATGAAATAAACCCCCTCTTCTCTTTTATGGGGTATACAATTATCTGGCACTTTGTAAGGCCTAGCCCTTTTAAAAAGGCCTAATCTCAGCCTCTGATTTTGTGTGTGCAATTCACTGCACGCCACACATTTAACTACATAATTGTTCATGCAAAGGAGGTGGTTAAAATGTGTGTCATCAGTTATGCCCACAGTTGTCATAATTGCAGATGTAAATGGGCTTGTGCAGCAAATGAGGTTGTTCTGCACAATCCAAACCCACCTTTCTAATGGCTGTGAGTGTTTATGCCTTGGCCATTTGTCATTTGCTACATAAGTGACTTTGCTCTCTGTTTCAAACAAAAGAAATGCTTTCTAAATACCAGTCCTCCTGTAACAGAAAACAAATAGTTTGAAATGAGAATTGTCACTTTAATGAGATGGATGAAAGAGCTTCAGAAACTGTCTCATCTGTGACCTCTTTCTTCTGCTGGATCCACTGTATGACCTCAGAAAAATAATTATATTTCCTGTGTTGCAGTTTAATAGTCTGTACAGTCTAGATAAACTACCTAGTTACTATATATCGTTAATTAGCATTAGAAGAATATATCCCTGCTGTTAGTGAAGTGCTCAAAGAGTGCCAGAAGATTAATAATATTATTGCCAAATATTATCTCTTAAAAATAAGCAACAAGACAACTCTAGTTTTCAGAGTTGTGTATAAACTTTGCATGTAGCATGTGCTTGTCTTTCTTTCCAAACTTTCAGATATGTAATTACCAGCTTTACTGAATAGCCAAGGTAATAAAACCAAAATGATTTCAGCTTATTCAGTGTGATCTGAGAGGACAGATGCCTGACCAGTTTAAAAAGAATTATTCCTTCAGTATCCATAGATTATTGCACTACCCATTATAGACTAGGCTCAATAAAATGGGAGTGTTGTCTAGGCACATTTATTTGCTCAGTAACCTAAAGAAATATGGATAGGTATGGAAACAGAGAGAAGCAGGGATAGTGGAAAATCTCAGTCGTTCTCTGACTCTTTGGGTTTTCTTTTTATTCTTACAGGAAGAGCTAGAATTCCTTTCCCAAAAGCACTGAGAAGTACTCTTTCTCAGAAATGGTCCCTGAGGAAGTGGAGATGGTGATGGCTCTTTTAAGTAGGAAGTCATATCAAAAGAGAAAACAACCCTAGAAGGTAAGAAATTAATTATGGGGTGAGATCATCTATGTCAGTGCTCTCTCTGACAGTGATGACAGGAAATCCTATTTGGGGAGAATATTCAAGCCTGGATGTTTCCTTTCATTTAGTACCCCAGTATTCAGAATTATCCTTAAGGTTGTGAGAAGATACATTCCAACATAATCCTGTTAGCATCCATCATGGCCCTGCTGTCAATGAATATCTCTGATTCCTTGTTGAATGTGCCTCTGCCATCTGCCTCTGCAGCTGCCCATGGCTGTAAGATCCAGAAATGCACTATTTAATGAGTAAATAAATATTTTTTGTCTTTTCTGTTTTAAAACGATCTCCTAGTCTATTCATCAGACAGCCCTTATTTCTAGGAGTACAGGATGTGGCAAAAAAAGCTCACACTCACTACTGAGTAAAATCCCAGTCATATCCCTCCTCAGTCACCTTCTCACCAAACTGGTGACCCCAAGATTGCTTTCCTGACTGGTGACTCTAACTCTGCCAGCTGGATCATCCTGAGCATCAGGAAATCCTGCTTTGGATTACTTTTCCCTAAGTGTACAATTTTATTTGTTTTCCCTCTCTTGTTTGAACCAGTATTTTCATTGGAGGTGACCAGGGGGTTTAGAAACTTGAGTTTCTAACTGTGTATTTAGGAGTGGGATTTTCAGCTTTAAAAATGTTAGACTACTTTCCTTGTAGAAAACAATAATATTAAATATTATTTAATAATATATTGTTATATATATAATATATTATATTATTTATATTAATAGTGAATATTATTTCAGTTAGCAGGAGTGTTCAGAGGATGACATTTTTGAAAGTCAAGAAATTGTCATTGTACTGAGGAGAGTCTTACCTTCTCAGCAGGTATAAATCATTATTATGATTATTACTTAAATCACTGATTCTTATCAATTAAAGAGCTGTACCAAGGGATATTGAGCTGTTTTGCTAGCTTTGTCTTATTCTCTGAAGAGATAAATCTGATGGCAAAAAGTTGAACTTCTTCCCATGAGGACTACTGATCCTGTCTTGGTTGAATTTTAGCCACAAAAGAGACCAGAGATACCAAAGAATGTATTTTTTGTGGGAGATGAAGATACAAGTCTTCATCTCCTGTTTTTATAATATGACAACAGCATTTTCTATTGTATTTGAATGTTGTGATGAGGTAATATGTACAATTTTGATAAAGAAGCCTAGTTAGTAAAGATTAAAATCAAGAAGAAGGTCGTTTACATTTGTTAAAGCAAAAAAAGTTTTGCCTCAAAGATTGGATTTAAAATTTAAAGACAAGAAGCTTGTCTCTGTGTACTGTAGGAGAGATTTAAAGTTATCTGTTATAATTCTTTTATTTCTGCATGATCTTGGTTTTGCATATTTTATGATATATATTAGAGTAGAATTACATTAGAATATTATTTTGTAATTGTTCTCTGTTATGGTACTTCATTCATATCTGTATTCTTCCCACCTATTTAGTGTAGTTATAATGTTGTAGTCTTTTTTTTTTTTTTAATTGCACTCCCCTGAAGGTAGGTCAGTATCTCTTGCATAAAATTCAGAGCAGAATCAGTATTTCCAAGAAAAGAAGGTAGAATTTTGCATGTTCTTGGTGTCTTCCACCCAGAAACTGAGAAATAAAAGTCACCTGAAGTCTGCTGTCTCACTCACAGTCAGGCAGAAATCATAGGACATCCATCGACTTTCAACAGCTGAAGAGTAAACAACTATTACCTGTGCCAAAGTGAGCAAACTATATAAAGATGGACAAATATATCCTGAAGTGTTTTGTCTCTTTACTCCTCTGAACCCTTTAATCAGAAAGCTTTAGTTTTCCATTAGCACTGAAGAAAATCTTACAGCAGTGTGAACTCCTAACCTGTAAGAGGACATCCACTGATTGTATTTTTGTCAGAGTACAAATCATGGAATTGTCTAAAATGTATGTAATTTATTTGTTTTGTACTAATAGACACCCTGCCAGGTAGGCAATTTTCTTTCACAAATCCATTTTGTTGTGTTTTACTTGCTTTTACTTTCTTTACTTTTGTTACAAACATTGGGGGTGGGGGGACCTCTGTGTGATGAGGCCAGAATCTGCAATAAGGATTCCTGATAACTGCATGCTTCACACTCAGAGAATATTCTTGGAAATTGCTTGTAAATTTGCTTGAGGCATTTTAACACAAGTGCTTCAGTCCATGGAATTTGTTACTGCTATTTTAGGTTGCTTTCAATTGCTTATTTTTGAGCAGGACTTATATTAAACTGCACAAATAAGTGATGTTCTTTAAAGCACAATAGAATTCTGGGGTTCTTGCTTCTGAAATTCTGTTGTGTTGATTAAACTCCAAATAAAACAGGTGTTAGAGTAATGGCCTTTACAAGTTAATTAATCTTCATTTTCAAAGCATGAGCTACCATTTGGCTTAGGTTTATTATATGTAAGTGTAAATTACAATGTGATTTACTGTTCTAAAGAAAAAGTCACTCTCTAAGGACAGGTCTTGCCAGTAAACTGGCATTGTGACACATGGTGTGAGCAAATTATGCACACTTTTGGGTGAAAACATTTCCTTAAATATATGTGCAATCTGATTTATTGCTTATTCAAGAAATTTTGCTTGGAATATCAGTTTGAGGAAATACCACCTATTTAAATACCTTCTAATCTCCAAAATAATTTTGAAATTCCTCTTACAGTCGTTACATCCTTTATTTTATTTAGGTGAGAAGTATTTCTATTACAGGGCCAAAATCTTTACTGTACATATGTGAACACTTGGAGAGATTTTATTTACAGTAAACTAAGAAAGAGCTTTTTGATATCATGTAATATTGAAAGGGTAAAATATCCCTCTCGTTCTCACTGTAGAATGTAGCTGTATGTAAAATCAGGCTCCTTTTGGGAGGATTGATCTAGTTTCTGTTTTTCAGATCAGAACAAAGTCAAGCCTGTTGAGGAGAAAAAAGGTGTGTTCTACAAAATGCAGTGAGTCTAAGCCAGAGATTTCTATATTTCAGTAAGATTTTTCACTTTAAGCAGAAAGTTGTCCTTTTTTTTCTCTTTTTGTTATACCCACTCAGTAGCAGAGTCAACTTCACGTGTGAGTTCTCACAGTTACCCTGTTTTTATTTGATGTGCTTCAAACCTTTCCCAAGGTCCCAGCTGCTCTCTGGCTCTCAGGACACCAGTGGGGTGTGGACACACACATTCAGAGAGCTGGGGAATTACAGCTTGGAAATTCTTCTCAGGCCTGGATTTCTCCTGACTCTCAGCTCCATTCCCAGGCTGACAATCTGACTACAGCTTCAGTTAGGGAGGAAATCTCCCAGGGTGATAACATGGTGAAAAACAGAGTGGAATTCATAATACAGATTAAAACCTGGTGTTTTTCCCGTGGGACATCCTGACATGTTGTCCCAGAAATGTTTTTCCCAGTTGTCCAATGAACTCCTGTCCTGTCCTAGTGGCACATAACACACTTTAAATAAGGACTATCCATACAATAAAGTTGGCCTTTTTTCCCCAAAGGGGTCCGTGTGTGTTGCTGTCCTTTCTCTCTCTTTGCAGCACAGTAACCACAGTGGGGTAGGTCAGAGTGTGCCCTGGTGACCACGCTCTCAGCTGGCAGGTGACACTGCTCCTTCCTTTGGTGCAGTGGCAGTCACTCACAGCCACCTCTGCACCCATCATTGCCACAGTGGCTGCATCCTCAGCCCACCTCGTGGCCCCCCTACCCCACCACTGCCCCTGCTCAGCACTAAACCTGGGGCACACTGCTGCCCAGGGCTCCTATTCTGTTGCCTAGTGCACTTTTTTGGAAGAGAGATGAAATTTTCAGGACCTCAGCAGACATGCTGATGTTTTGTCCCACCCTGCTCTTTCGAACCAAGGGAGCTTGGAAATGAGCTTCACATCAAAGGGTTGTGTCACTTTTATAGCACTAGTAGAGCACAGTAAGTGTGATTTGCCTTTAGAGAGTGAGGTATTTACTTTTCATGTGTACATTCTCCTATCCTGAAGTGTTAAACCATTTCCCATCTCCGTTGATTTTAAGGCATCTTGGTTAGAGCACAGCCTTTGTGACTGGCTCCCGAACAGAATTAACTTTGACCCCACTTTATCTTGTTGTGACTTCTCATTTCCTCCACTTTCCAGGATTTATTTTGTGTGCTGCCCTGTTCTGGTTCAGCACAACTCTGTTCCCACAGCTCCTTTTTTTTTGCCACAGAGCAGGTGCACACCCTGTGTTACCCCGTGTGGATCTCGTGTACCTGGTGATGTTCCAGTGTGCTGTGCTGAGCTGCAGTGCAGCTCCCTGGGGCTCACAGCAGCCTGTCACACCCTTGGCTGTGACCTGGCTCCTGCCCAGAGCTGACCTGTGCCAGGCAAAGAAGAATGAGGAATTGTGAGACAGGCTGGGAGTATCTCGAAGGTGATGTTGCCAGGGAGAGGTGCTAAATGGTTGAGCTTGTGCAGGAACATCATCTTCCCAAAAGCTTGAGAAGAAACTTTCATTCTGTCAGTGACTCCTAGCATTAAACCTCTTCTTAAACAAAATAGAGCTCTTACAGTAAGCTTCATGTATTTTTCCTTTTTCTTCCTTATCCCCTTTTTTCACTTTATCCTCTTTTTTCACTCCTTTTCAATACCTTCATTTCCTCAGTTGATTTTTTTTTTCATTTGTCAAAAGATTTCTTTTTTTCTTCCACAAATCCCTTTCTTGTTTCTCCTTTTGATGTGGCTTTTCTCTGTGTTTCCCTTTCAACCCTCAGAGCTTATTTTAGTCTCTTCTCTGTATTTGTTACATGGAGGAGTGATATTGAAAAATTAAAAGTAGATTGCATGGGATTTTCTTATTTCTCTTTTTCCTCTAGAGGCCTGTTTCTCTTCCCTGCTATTTCTATGAAGTTTACCATTCCCAAATGCTTCCTTCTTTTTCTTCCAAATTATTTTGCTCATCTTTTTCTCTCTTGCTCTGTACTTCAACTTGCCCTTCACTTATTATTGCTTGATATTTAATTTCTCAGGCAGGGTGAGTCTTTGTGGAAGCATTCTGGATAAATACTCCAATCTGTACCCCAGCTCTGCTGACAAACACTAACTTCCCAACTGCATCTCTGCTGGCTTTTTGCTCCATTTTTTTCCCATTTCACCCCCAGTAGGAGCAGCGAGGTTGGCAGTATTAAGTGCTACAGCCACATTATACCCACAGCCTTGTATAACCCATTAAAGATAGGTCTGTTTGACATTGTAATTTTAATAGCAGTCACTGGCAGCCTATCTCTGCTTGTTCTCCTATTATTACAACCACCAGTAGAGCTGTTCTACTGGGAAATTTCAAGTGTAGACAAAGCTTTAATCAACAGTAATCTGATCCTTTAAAAATGCAACACCAATTCATTTATTTCTCATTTCACATATGAAATTTTAATAGGTACAATCACCCTTAAGGATGTTTCAAATATTAACATTGTGCACAATTACAAAACAGAATCTTTTTTCTGTATGAAACTATCAGCATCTTTGAAGCAAGTAAGTAGTTTTCTGTGCAGACATCAAGTTTACTATCAATCAGAAGCTTATTAACAGCTGTGTTAGTCCTAATTAAGTGCAAAACAATGGCAGACTTTTTAATTAAGTCTTATTTTCCTAAGAGGAGTCTGATGGGGTTTTTTTTTCTCTTTCTCTTCCCCACCTCCATCCTTATTTACTGTGTAAAATCGGCTTTAAAAATAACTGGCACCCAAGATGGGGCCATTGACACGAGGCCAAGGCACCAGGAAATATTTCCTTTACAGAATGGCTGTGTTGTGATTATACTGACTGTATTTTATTCCTCTGGTTTTGTAAAATGATTCTGATTTTTTTTTAACTTTTCTGCAGTGTTTTTCATTTTGTTTTCTTTTTTAGTTCTCCACTTGTCTGAAATGTATTTCCCGCATCCTCGGTTTCAACAGAAGTAGAGATTAATTTTAGTGTATAAATTCACATGAGAGAAAGTGGAAATGTGTGACATCCCATACACCAAAAAGGTTCTTGTGGCCTGACTAGACCTGTGTAGTACAATGTAGTAAATACTCAGTTGTTATGAGAAAGAATTGGCCTCACAGGTAAGCTGAAATTTAGAAGTCTCTACAAGTGTTTGATTTTCTTAGTCCTGAGCAGTGCCCAGGGGTGTATGTGTACAAGTGAAGGAGGGAGAGAAGTGCCCTGAAAACTTTCTTAATCTGCACTTTCTACCCAGCACTATTTAGGCTGGAGAGCTTCTGTAACCACGAATGATGTTGGGATTGTTATTTCCTAAGAGGATAAACAGTGTGTACATGTAAGAGGGCAGATAACCTCTCACTGCTCTAGACAAAGTATTGTCAAGCACAAGTATTTTTCTGTACCATTACAGGTATAAAATGCCTTTAGCTGAGCTCTGCTCAGTCTCTACTTTAACCTAAATAATAAAATGTCTTGGGGCAGACCCTGGCCTGGATGAGCTCACAGATGCACCCAGGACTCCTGTGAAATGCTGGCAGTTCACAAGGGGGGAGGATCCCAGGGTCTGTCCTCCACAGTTCAAGGATAAGGTGGATCACCACATGAGAGGAATTGCAGGGTTAACTTCTCTAACCAACCCCTGAGCTCCTGGGTTTGCTCTTGCATGTTTAGGGCAACAGACTGTTTTCCTTTGGACAATGTGTTCAGGAGGAAAACTTAACGTGCTCCTATAAAAAAAGTGTTCCAATGGCAGAGGAGGGAAAGACCAAGGCATTGGCCAGCAAGCTTAAAAGGAGCTGGAGCCTAAAAGCCATTAAACCTCATGGTGTTGCCTAGCTAGGCTTAACACTATGGGCTCTGAGAAGGAGGAATTATCTTTTTCTAAGGGTTTGCAGAGCACTTGTTGCAACCTGAGCTGGCTTGAGCCTAAGGCACTGATGTAATGTAAGCACTGAGGTCGGTAAAATCATAGTAACAGTCGTGGTGCCTTTAAAATGCTCTGGCTCAATTGTAGCAGTAAATCCAAGTCTAGATATAGCAGCTCTTCATTTATGGGCACACAGGTATGTCATAATTGTCTGCAATAAAGTATGATGGAAATGAAAATGGCAACATTTTACCTCCTGCTTTGTGGAGCAATCCAGGAATTTGTTTTTCATCTATACCATACCTGTTGTGTGGTTTCTGTGCTGTTTCCAACACAGGTTCTGGGTTTGTATATTTAGAAGTTTCTGTTCAGTGATCAATACCTGGTACGTTCTGGTTCATTACAGCTGCAGGGGTTAATGAATGACTATTGTTTATACATTGTCTGATGTTAAAGCTTAATCCATATTTGAGTCTGATGCCAGCTTTGTTTCCAGGAAGAAAGAACTGAGATAATGGCTAGGCATATTTTAAAAGAGAATAGGGTTTTTATAATGGTTATGGATCATTTTTATACTTTGGTTATCTTGAGTACATTCAACCTTTATGCTTCAGGATTGCCCAAGTCTGATTACTTTTTTGCTCTTTCTTTAATAAAAAGCAGAACAAGCTCATGAATTTATTCCACTTCTTTTCCCTGTCTCTCATCCACTTACATAAGGTTTACATTCATACAAGAAACACTAATGTCCTCTGAAGAATAAACTTTAAAGATGCCATTTTACTTCTTTTGATCGCAATAGCAATGTTCAGGTGGGAGCCTTGACGTCCAACCTGGATTCTCTAGGGTCCTCTGGACAAGGCAGCTTCTGGTGACCAAACTTGCATTGGCAGCAGCTGTCAGGAGTGCTTGGAAAGGGCTGTCAGACATTGGAATGGGCTATCAGACATTGGAATGGGCTATCAGGCATTGGAATGGGCTATCAGACATTGGAAAGGGCTATCAGACATTGGAATGGGCTGTCAGACATTGGAATGGGCTATCAGACATTGGAATGGGCTATCAGACATTGGAATGGGCTGTCAGACATTGGAAAGGGCTGTCAGACATTGGAATGGGCTGTCAGACATTGGAATGGGCTGTCAGACATTGGAATGGGCTATCACACATTGGAATGGGCTGTCAGACATTGGAAAGGGCTGTCAGACATTGGAAAGGGCTGTCAGACACTGGAATGGGCTATCAGACATTGGAATGGGCTATCAGACATTGGAATGGGCTGTTCAGGGGGTGGTGGGGTCCCTGGAGGTGCTCAGGGAATGACTGGAGGTGGCACTCAGTGCCAGGGGCTGGTTGACACGGTGGGGTTTGGTCACAGGTTGGACTCGATGGTCTCAGAGGCTCTTCCCAACATACAAAATTCCACATTTCTGTAATGGAGACCTTGGAAATAAAAACAGATAGTACTGTAAGATTCCTGAAGCTCCTGCCTGTTTTCCATGTAAAATGTCTGCTTTCCAAAGGTGGAATTTTGTTTTGCTAACTCCTACACGGCCATGAGCTCTACAACACTTACCTTGTACCACTCTCCTATGTTTAGTGAGGATTTTTTTAACTGTTGGCATTTCTTTTTTTTTCTGTCCAAGTTAAACATATTAAGGAGCACTATAAATGACACAGTGTTTATTTGACTAACTACTGTTTTCTGGCAAAATTTGTATTAATTTTTAACAAAAATATGTGACAAAGGTGAATTTATCTTTCATGTTGCTACTGTGAAGTAGTGCATCATAGGTATGCTTACAATTCCCAAGAAAAATAGAAAAGTATTGTGCAAAATTACCATATCCAAATCAGAGACTGCAAATAAAGGATGGTGCTTAAAAAAAAAAATTACTCTGTTTCCATAAGTGGTGGTTTGCTAATTATCTATAAAGATACAGGAATAGGGCAGCCATAATTGTGACTGTTGAAGACTATATTAGGGAGTTGTTGGAGGCTTCTTAGCATTAACTAGGAAATGTTTTGGAGTAGATGGCACATTAGTTCCTACTGTCAAAGAAAAGGAGACTGTGGGCTGAAAGAGAAGGAAATGGAACCAGAGCACAAGGGTGACTGCCATTACAGGTGTCTGATAAAGAAAGGAGACTGCACCTGTCTGGAATGAGGAAAGCCAGCAAGAACATCTTTGGAAGAGATAAAAGGACTCTCATCCCCCTTTTCTCCCTTTATTTATTCAGTGAACTTCAGCCCTTGCAGAAAGCACCTGGCTGACAGCTCTGTACCCTGCAGTCCCTGGTGTATTCCCAGCAGGGTGTGCACTGCACACATCTCCAGCACCAGTTTCCCCTTTGCTCTCCTGGCAGGAAATGTGGGCTATGCTTTTATTTCCAAGGTGTGTCCTGTCATGGGGCTGTCTGCCCACCTCTGCAGTGGGGTGGGACAGGCTGGGGGTCTGCAAGGCTTGGGGACTGGACTAAGAAGAGGCAGCTCATGCTGTTAGTGCCCCAGCCACCATCCCACCCTCTGGTGGATGTTGCCACCCCTGAGGCAGCGATGTCTGATCCACTCATGAATC
>VZTT01063602.1:10185-20280 GCA_013400855.1 Buphagus erythrorhynchus | reverse complement strand
AAATTAAAAAAAATAAAATAAAGCTGAACAGGCCATCTAGCAGCAGATTCTGCAGGCCAGAGTGACCATATGGAGCCACCTCTGTGAGGACTGATGCCAAGACTGTCTGCAGATACTTGGCAGAAACTCACCTGCTACTGCCACTGCCAGGAGAAAACTTCACAACTAGGGGTGGTCAAGGAAATAACATCTTGGCAGGAACTCATAGTCATTACAGTGGCCATGTTTTTGCCATAAATCAATGTATTGGTTAGCATAAAACAGAGGTTATAATTAATAACAATTCCCACCATCCTCACAAAAGTAACACAACAAATAAAAAAAAAATTCTGTAAGTACAGAAAAAAGCAACATACCATCAGCAACACAAGAGTTATAGAATACCCTAACCAGTGGATAAGGACTCTGATAATACCCTGTTAGGGGCTGGTTTTTTCTTTTTGTTTTTCCCCTCTCCTCTCTGGAATTTTTTCCCATCGACATGCTAAGATGGCTAGTGATAGGGGGGGAAGCAGGGTTGAGGGGGGAAGAGGAGGGAACACCGTGAGATCAGGGGGCAGGAAAAAGGAGAAGTTGGGGGCAGCTGCTCTCGCTCTTGCTCGTTTGGCTCTGAAAAGAACGACCGCTGGAAAGACCTCGCGCTGCCATCCCAACGCCCGGAGCTGCCTTTCCTCGGCTGTGAGACCCCACACCCCCCTGCTTGGACACCCTCCCACCTCAGACCCCCACCGCCACACATCCTGTTAGAGTATTGGGACCGACACTGCCTCAAGAATCTGGGACCAGAGCCTTTCCTCCACCCTTCCCATCCGAAACGCAGCCACCTCCAGCACCCCTCCAACCATGTGGGATCACTGCATCTCCCCCTCCTCACTGGGAGCTGGCCGGCACTGCCTGCCAGCTGGGACGGTAACCGCACCACAGGGAAAAGGTGTCCACAACCGAAAGAACTGTTACTGGGTTTCTGTTCTCTTTGTTGTTAATTTCGTAGTTGTTTTGTTTGCCTGGTTATATTATATGTATATATACATATACATATACTGATATTATATATCAGTAAAGAACTGATATCTTTGCCTGAGACCTCCTTAATTCCAAAATTATAATAATTTGGAGAGAGGGGTTTACATTCTCCATTTCAAAGAGAAGCTCTGGCCTTTCTTAGCAGACACCTGTCTTTCAAACTAAAACATACCCCAAGAGAGGGAAGGGGTTATAAAACAGAGGTGCCCTCTCCGTGTCCTTGCTGATAGAGAAGAACCCCAGTGAATTCCAGGGATTTATGTCACAGTTCCCATCACTAAGGATCACACTTCTCATGGTTTTGGTCATCACCTAGAACAAAGGAACACAGAAGTACTGGCCCTCCATTTTTCCCTTTGCTGCAGTAGTGTGGCTTAGCAAAACATGGAGCTGAATCTGGGATGTACATTCATTATTTAGACCAGACTGACAGCACATAGTCCAGTGGACTGGACCACTCCTCAGCACTTCCCCACTACAGACTCCAGTTGCATACACAGCCTTCCCACCCAAGTAACAATGTGTTTGTTCCTGCAGTGAGTGGGGCACCCCTTATTTCCGTTCCAAGATATTTAATTTCACAACAATGTACAAAAATAACAAATTAGAAAAGATTCTAAAATGTTAGTGTTGCCAGTAAACAGATCAAAGCCAACATAAGAAAAGCAGCCACAGAGGGATTAAGGGAAAAGAAGGAACAAAGGGGAAAAGAGCACACGTATATTTAACTGAGTCAGCAGGGGCTGAGGGCTGGAGGGGAGGAAAAGAAGTGAAGGAACCCTGGGTTAGAGGAATAACAGAGCTGAGGAACGAGCCATGATCTCATTTCATAACAAGGGTTTGAAAATGAAGGTTGGGAGACTATAGTACATCAGAAGCAGATATGCAAATACGTAGATGCAAACAGGAAAAATTGAAAGAAAAGGAGGAAGCTTTCCTGCCAAAGTATGTAAATTTTTTTGCTGTAAAATAGAGAGAGATTTGCAAATAAAGAGAGGAAAGAGTTAGAGCACAGCTGGAGCAATGGTCACTGTGAAAGGAAAAAATTTGATTGCCTAATCAGGATTCTGGCTGCACAAGGAGCCAATGTGTCTGTATGGATCAGAATTAATTAATCCTCTACTCCCATTAAAGGCTCTGATTGCTGCTGAACATTCTAAGCATGTATCCTGCTCTGCTGCCAGCCAGGCCTGCTCTGCCCTCACCCTTCAGCTATGTGTGTGGAGATACAGCAGGAATGCAGGTAACTCAAAGGATTTAGCAGGCACCACTAGAACAGTCCTGCTTTGACCAGTTAGTTACAGACTTTCGTCCTTAACTCCTAGCAGAACCCCTTCTGAACATCAAAACCCACTGCATTTTCTACAAGTTTAAACAATGCAGAATGGGTCATATCAAGAGGTGAAAATGTTTGAATACTTGAAAATATTTTTACGTACAAGAGTCATGCAAGGTTCCTTGGCTCAGGTATCCTGACTCTCCACCCATTGCTAATGCAGTATTCCACTGCATCAGCAGAATTTATTCGTTTGCTTTGTTTCTTAATTGCCCAGTTTCATCACCTTTAAGTTCTTTCTTTGAAACAATAAAATAAACAATGCAGATTATCCTATAATTTGGCTTTTCTTTATGCTTGGTAAAACAGGTGTCATTAGTTCCTTAAAGCATCAACAACAGAAGAGATGCTACTACAATACCAATGCCTTCTAAATTAAGACATTTATTGAAGGGAAGGATGAAAAAAAGGATGAAAAATATGTTTATGCATATTTTGTGTCCCTAAAATTATTATATATTTTTCAAAATACTACTGCCATTTTGCTTTGTTGCATGCCTCGAATACAGTGTTTGTAAGAAATTTAACATTACTACTGATGCTACTATCAGTGCTTCTATTTGAAAGGATCCAGCAAATAACTGTGTAGCATGGTATCCTGAGAAAACAAGGTTCATATAATCTTATTTATATCAGTTTCATCAGGTTCATATCCGTATCTTGATGTGTACATATGCACCTCTCTGTCTCACCCTGATAAACTCTGAGCTTGTTGGCTCATTTCATCCTTTGTTAATTGACAGAGAGTAAATTCCTGCTTTCACACAGCAGGAAACAAAATAGCATAAGCTCAACTTTTCTGATGTCATGAAGAAAGGTTTTGAATATCCCAGCCACAGGAAAAGCCTCAATGAGAGTTTCCACCACTGAAGATCCCAAAGATCTCAACCAAAATAAACTGGGCTTCCTTTGTTCCACTACTGACATTAAGTATTTTGGCAAAGAGTGGAGAGGACTTTCAGCATCCTCCTACAATTCCAGGCCATACAATTTAGCAAGGGGGAGGCTTTCCCAACTGCTCAAGTCCTAACTACACCAAGGGGAGTCTTGTTTGTAGCTAGGATGGAAGTAGGTGAGACTGTGAAAACCTCCACACTAAATAGAATTGGCAATTTTATGCACTGACTCGTCCAACCCCATGCTTTATGACAGGCTCTAAGGAAGGAAAGAGAGAAAGCCTAATGACCTGCTCTAAACCGCATCCAGTCACTCCACAGCCACAGGGGGCTTTCCTGACAGGAAAAAAAATTCCAGTAGATGCTCATCTTTCGGTCACACATCTTTCTCTCAGGTCTGTAAGAAGTGTGAGAGATATACTGTGGCAGCACTGGTCACCAGACAGGTGTTCCAAGAAGGGAGGACTCTCATCTGCTAACATCCACACGGGAACCATCTGTGTAGTGTCAGCTACTCTCTCAGTATGATCCTGGCTATGTGTTTTACTGTCATAAAGAAGCAAGTTATCATCTTCACAGCCTCCATGCCTTCAAAAAAATTAGAGACAAATCAGAGATACTTCAGAAAAATCAATATACTGTCAAGATCTGTGGTCTCACCTGGGTCAAAACACTTTGCCAAATGACAAATCTTGGTTAAACAAAACAGAAAAAAATCTTCAGGAAAAAGGTTCAGGCACCGCAATATCCTGTTCCTGGCTATTTCAGAACAGAATATCTTTTTTCTTTATATATATAAAAAAAAATCCCCAGTTGATGTATGTGTGTGTATATATATATATATATATATATACACATATTTACCTTGGTGTAAAATTAACTTGTAGAAAGAAGGGGTCACCATTTCCCCAAGAGAGTAAAGGAAGGCCAGATTATCTGTGACTGGCTACATCTCCAGAATAATGAGATTCAATTATCTCTTCTACCAACAGTTATTTTCCCATGCATAACTGAAACTGGGGAGCCTGGTTTCACGTATTTTCACCAAAGGCTTCAATGTGACTTTCCTCCTGCTCTGGTTTTACAAACATCTATTGTTGCAGCAGATACTTCAAGTAAAGACATGTTTCTGTGATAGGGTAGAGGATCAGAAGGGAGGAAGAGGAAAAGCATGCTGTCAAGAAAGGTCTTATCACCTCTGTTTGCTTTCCATGCTGTTCATAGCCCTCCTTTCTTACAGGTCCTGCAGCAATGTTCTCCTGTTGCAGAGTAGCAAGCTCAGCTCAGAGGGATAACAGAACTAGCAAGCCTCAGCCTGCAAGGGGAAGCTGTGCAAGGTCTCTTCCACTACCCCTTACACAAGCAAAGCAAAGCAAAGCCCTTTGGGTTTTACATAAAACCTGCAAGCATCTTCCAGAAATCGAGGTACACACATTTAGAAATGCATTAAAAAGCCATAAAAATGGTGTAAAAAAGCCTGATCATACATACACTAGATGCATCCAGCAAATTGGAATACTTACAATATTGAAGGCATGAGACCTGCCCACCTAAAACCGAGACAGGCCTCCAAGTTCACTGTCTGATCCAAAGCTCACTGGACTTTTTCCACTCACTCTTGCAGGGTTTGGATGAATTGCTTCAGAAATCTAATCCTCAGTTTAAAGCAGCCTTCAGTATCATACAAGCCTCTCTCAAAGAGCCAAACAATCAGAGCTGTTTCCAAGCATACTCTCCAATGTGCAAACACTAGGTTTGTTCAGTACTAGGTGGATAGAAGGAGGAATATTCATTTCCAAGGAGGGAAGTGCAGGGAATGTCACAATTTTGAGCCTAGTCAACTGAGACTAAGGAACCTAGAGATATACAGCCAGACTCCAGGAGATTAATTCTAACAAAATTTCAGCAAATGAGTACATTATTCATGAAGACAAAAGCCTCTGGAGAAACAAACTTGGAGCTGATGTAAAGCAGCTATTTTAATCAATAAACCTGTAGCAGAAACCATCTGCACCAGGCCTATTTAAAACCAGCCATTTAATATTTAAAGGCCAAATAACAATCTCTATGCAGCAATTCTACTGGGGTTTATGACCATTCCACTTTTTTTCCTGCTTAAGGAATGTATTTCTGCAAACTTTTTAATTCAGTCTAACAGCTACCTGTGATGAGGGGAGAGGAAGAGCTGTCAAATTAAACCCATTCCTTCTTATTTTGCAAGTGCATCTCTTCAAAATCAAAAGTGGCATCCCCGTTGAGATTTATTCACATATCCCCTGATTACAAATGAAGAAAATGTTTAGCACATCAAGTATTTTTTAAATATATGTGAAGAAACCCTCTCATTCAGCAATTTGTATCAATACCCCTATAACTGTGAGTCCCCTGCAGTCCCAGCTGCAAACAGTACATCATTTTACTGGTAGAAAAGCAGAACTGCTTGCTTTCTTGGTCTCTGACCAGATAATGCTCAATCTGGGCATCACCATTTTCTGCTATGGCATTTGATGAAAAATAAAAGCCTAAGAATTTCTGAGAGCTTCCCCACACTTTCACTTTGACCCTATACATTCCCAGATCAGAGTGACCATCGGAGGCTGGAGTAGTACAGCAAGTTCAGCAAAAGCAAATGCAAAGTCCTGCACCTCAGAAGGAGTAAACCCATGCAACAAGACAGGCTGGGGGGGTCAAACACCTGAGAACAGCTTTTCAGAAAGAGTGCCTCATGTTAGCAGACTACAAGTTGAACATCTGTCAGCAGAGTTCCCTGTGATAGAAAGGGCCAATGATACACTGAGCTGTATTTGCTAGAGCAGAGCCATAAAGTAGACAGAAGTGATTTTTGACCCTCTACTCAGTGCTTGTGAGACTTGAGAACAAGACAGACACTGCCAAATTGGACTGAGTTCCAGAAAGGGCTGCAGAGATGGTGTGGGCATAGGAGGACAAGCTATGGAAGCTGGGTTTGTTCAGTAAGAAGAGAAGGTTTGGGCAAAATTGAATTGCTGCCTTCAACTACTTAAAAAAGGAAAGGATAGAGAAGACAGAGTCTGCATGAAGAAAGAAGCAACAGACACAATCTGGCACACGGGAAATACAGATGGGATGTTAGGGAAAAAAAATTTTACCAGGTGGATGATCAAAGAGAAGAACACGCTGTGTAAAGAGATTGTTGAATCTCCAGTTTTTCAGATGTTCAAAACTTATCTGAAAAAGGCTCTGAACTTCATCTCGCTGGATCTATTCTGAAGATTTGTATTAGATGACATTCAGAGTCCTTCCCAACCCAAGTTTTTCTGCAATTCTTTAAGTCTCTCTACAGAGCTTTCTGGTTTTACTACCTCATTTCTTCTGTCATTCTTTCCTCTCAAATATTTCTCATAGACAATGGCCATAGTGTCTCACACCCATGGGAAAATGCTGACCAGCAAAGCCCCCAGAATCCAAGAAATTCCGTTCAAGTTATTTATTAGTTTGCAGGAATCTGTTTGGACATGTCCTGTAACCTGCAACAACAATCTAGAGACAAACACTAGAGAGATTATTCTTTCCTAATGCTTCTAAACGACAAGATCAATACTAATTCTAGCATCTCTAGCTTCCTTCAGCAGTCTCCATCTCTACCTGCACAGCAATCACTGCCACAGGCTGTTCACATGCAGTCCAACATAAAGGAAAGTAATTGGTGCTTCTTAGGGAAACCAGGGCAGCTCAGATGTATTCCATTCTGAGCCTTAGGCATGTCAGTGTCCCCTATATTGTCGCATATCTTTTCTCAATACTGCTTAACTTTGTCTCTCTTACCATTCCTCTGTCCACTGTGGAATGTTTTAATGAAGACTTTTAAGACCACAATGCAGCTATCCCTGAAGCTGTACTGACACCCAGAGGAGTTGTCTGGGAATTGCTGCTTAAAAAGGGGATAGAAGATTTTATTGCAAAATCAGATACAAACCCAAACATTCCTATCATTAATTTTTTAAAAGGAAAAGAAGGATAGAGAAATGTTCTATTAAATTCATCTTGGATAAGACACTTCCACCTCAAAACATGACCTGAGCAAGCTGGCTTGGTATTTCTTGAAAAAGAAGGTATTTCCAATAAGCAGCAAGATCACTGTAAGATAATCACAGTTTGTTTGGATTTGGTTTTTTGTTTTGTCTTTTTATAAATATTTGGCCTTCCCTTCTCTTATCATCATATGGCAGCAAAATATCTCAATGGAATGCAAGAAAATTATTTTGAAAAGGGCCTTATCCCAGCTTCTTTGAAGTTTTCTTCTTCTTCCATTTCCAGATTTTAATTGAATCTTCAAAATCCTCACTGACCTATAAAAAGCGAGATCTAGGCATGCCATGTAATGCTTTAGTGAAACAACAACCTGGATGTCAAGGGATTGGATGTTGTTTGTCATTATTAAGACCTGGAACAGGACCCAAAGTGGCTACATTTATGCACTTCCTTATATTCCACATGAAAATTTAAGCATATCTATTAGGTAACAAAACATCATGGTTTTCCTCAACAACAAATCAGTGCACTTTTACTTAATTCCAGGAAAAGATTAAAGCAGAGGTCATTTTGTTAGGACTTCAACTTTTATTTAACCCAGAGAAAGAAATTATTTTGCTAAGCACAATGCCATGACAGCCCAATTTTTAGCATCTGGTTCATAAGATCTCCACTTGGCCCTCAGGCTAGATGGAGGTGAAGCACATCAGTTGCTTGGTGTCTTGAGATACTACTCAAATAATTTTAGGCCACTTTGGGTTTCTAAACAATCCAGAAGCTACCCTAAATGGTGTGTTACAACAATGCAAACCAGTCACTTTTGAGAAATAGCATTTTCTTCCTAAAACACATGAATCCCTCAGAAACAGATTCTTGCAATTATGTTAAAGAATAGTGGCCTGATTTTCACAAATGCTAAGCATTAAGAAACCCTCACTTTCTTGCCATCTTTTAAAAAAAATCTAAATATTAAAGAATAAATCTAAATATTAAAGAATCACCTTAGTTAATATGCATAACACAGATACTAGGCAGAGCAAAACTGCTGAGATGTTTACACCCCTGCTGTAGACTAACTGATGGAAAATAAAACTTCTATTTGGAGTTTCAGATATGGCTTTTGTGCTGCACTTTTAGATGTTTGGCACAGAAACAGGAAACTAGGAGTGAGGGTTACACTGGCTCCAAGCCACCTCTGGCTCTCTGATTTCAGCTCTTGGCATAATTTAGTCAGGTCCATCTGTCCCTGGTTGCCCATGGGTATCAGCACTGCCAGAACCTCAGCAAGGCTCTGTGTTTTGGTCTTGTTCCCCTTGTATTTCCCTCCTTGCACAAGCCTCTGTGCCAAGCACTGCTAAACACTCTCTGTTTCAACTACCAAGACAAAGCTGTGGGTTTTAGTGGTCCCTTCCTAGTGCAGAGGAGCAGCAGGCAAGGAGGGAAAAATTGAATGTTTTTAAGCTTTCAGAAGCTTCTCTGCTCATCGAAGTCCTTTGGCAGATGTGTTAAAGATGTACTGTGCCTCCTACACCCTGACACATAAGCGCAGAGCCAGGGGACTCAGACACTGACACTAGACATGGAAAAGAAAGGGCAGCTCCTTGCAGAGCAGCCATGCCAAGACACACAACTTGGGAAACAATGAATTTTCCAAGCAGCCCCAGTTAAGAATCCCACTTTTGTTCCATGAGTTAAGTGAAGGCTCATGTCAGAATATCATTCCCAGCCTCACCCAAACACTAATCTTTGCAGGTCTAAAATACTCCATTGCAAACCTCAAAAGATGGCCTATTTTCACACAACTATCCTTTGTCTCTAGCTTTTAGATTTTTTTTACATTTCTATTCTCTTTGAAAGCCTGTTAAACTTAGGGATATGAACAGGAATAGAAATACAGTCTGAACACATATCATGAGATGTCCAGGTGTGAAAGCTTGAACACAGTATGTAGCCCAACATGTGTGTAATACATGTACAGGACTGTGTTTCTTCCCCAGGCTCTGAAGCTCACTAGTTTTGGCTTTGATAAGACAGCTTGGTACTGAGTGAGAACACATTCATAACCAGCCTCTTCTCCAAGCAGATGGCAGCTCCTTATGGCAGGGAGAGAACACATGGACACAGGCTTGCTATTCCTGTGCAATGCTCAGAAAACTAGGACTGGGAGGTTTAGGTTTTGGTTTTTGCCTTTTTGGTTGGATTTTTTCTTCCTTCAACTCTTACAAATGAGTAAGTATACATAAATACAGACATACATGTCTAGAACTACAAGGTACACAACTTCTCCAACCTTGATTGGCTTGTAAGTCTGCCATGCTGGAGAATATTTGACCTATATTTATAACAGTGCCTAAAGTATACCCAGAAGAATATATCTTTCTGTCAATCATCCTTTATCACCCTAGTCAATCCATCCATCCCCTTTTCCTGCACTTTTAAAGTCACTGGGGACCGTAGGTCTGTTGTTTCCAGTCCATAAAAGCTGGAGACAGGGATATTCACATTCTACAGTGGCATTGTCAGATCCACTCTTGCTACCCTGCTCCTCCTCTGTACAGTTACCACCTGTCCAATGCTTTCAGGAAAAGCAGTAGACCCTAAAAATCAAATTACCAAATGTCATTTTCTTTTACCCACACAAAAAGAAAATGAGAGTATGAGAAGTTATTCTCTTGATACATTCCCGTCTTCTTTGCTGTAAAGCTGTTTTACTTCTCATAGAAGATTCTGCTTTGCAAACCAAGGACTAAAGGACTAAAGTAGGCAAGCAAGGATGGAAGCAAAGGGGGAAACAAACACAGTTGTTAAAAAAAAAAAAAAAAGAGAAAA
>VZTT01063584.1:11227-33422 GCA_013400855.1 Buphagus erythrorhynchus | reverse complement strand
CTTGCAAGTAATAATGATCCAGAATTGGTCCTTCAGTTTTATTTTTAAGGTTTTCAGGAGTGCAATTACCAACACAGTTTCCTTTTGAGTGAGCCAGATCATCTGATCAGTTACAAATGAACACACGTACTCTAAAAATTTAAGAAAGAAATGGGGTGGGGGGATGTAGTGGCAATATCACTAAGACTTAAAAGTTGTAACAATATTCCAAAAATCTGAAGTATTTAAAAAAAAAAAAAGAAAAAAGAAAAAGAAAAGAAAAGCAATTATGCTGAGTGTTTGTTTTTCAAGTTCTATCTGGTACACAGAACTTTTACAGCTAAAGCTAAAATCTCCCAAAACGATGTTAATGGGAATGTCGGCAAAACCTTCAATAAAGCAGCGTTAACAGTGCTGTAACTTCAGTGTAGTATTAACAGCAAGGTACTCTATGTTCCACTGTGACCTTTGGAAAATAAAAATCATGAGTTAACATTCAACAAAACAAGACTTGATGGAATTAAAGCTCTGAAAAAACGTCCACCCAGCGATGTTTCCAGCCACTCATACAAAAAGAAAGGAATAATACAAGCAACTGTCAGAACAAGGGAGGCTGCCAAGCCACAAGCAGCTGATGTTCTTCAGTCGTAAGACTGAAAGCAGACTTTGTTTTATACATGCATGTGTGTATATATTTAGACAGCATATATATATTCAACTTTTAATATATAATAATTTTGCTGTCTAAACTTCCAGAAGCTAAGACTTACTCTCTTTGAGGAATTTTTGGTTGTTTTGTTTAAACTGACTAGCTAGATATACTACTTACAGTCTTTTCAAAGATGAAAGCCCCAGGAAAGCTCCAGGATCTATGGTACTAATAAGATTGTTCTTAAGATCCCTGTGGAGAAAAATTAAGACACAGTACTTACCATAAATTACACTTTAAAACAGAGATATTCATAAAGATGCATGTAACTTGTCTCAATTTGCTTGAGAACCCGCCAAAAAAACCCCACCCAAACCCAATTTTCCCCCGAAAAACAATCCAAAACCAACGAACAAACCCCTGTAAAAAACCCAAACAAAACACCAAACAAAAAAGCCAACAACACATTTTCACTTTCTCTAACATAGCATCATTCGAAATTGGAAAAAATCTGTATTTTAACTAGAAGAAGGAACAGAAAAAGCACATGTATTCCATTAAACATTCTATCAGTTTGTATCACGTGAAATGGCATACTTTGCCACAGTGTGAACAGGTTACAGCTATGCAGAGTGAGACATCTGCTTATTACACAGTATGATAGAGTCTAGCACATGTTGTCTTCTGTAGCCTATCCAATTTTCAATACTTCAGTAGTGCCTAACATCTACCAAAAAAAGCAAACATAATCTTAAAAATACACTGAAGATCCAACACTGAAAATTTCCACTTACGTTGCTAGTGCAATAACAAAGCCCTAGTTGAAAATC
Organism: Buphagus erythrorhynchus; assembly: GCA_013400855.1. Taxonomy (NCBI): domain Eukaryota; kingdom Metazoa; phylum Chordata; class Aves; order Passeriformes; family Sturnidae; genus Buphagus; species Buphagus erythrorhynchus. Next base: position 31,964 of record VZTT01063584.1, on the reverse strand, counting down.
TCAAATACAGCTGATGAAAAAATTTCAGAGCAAGTTTCTAAATCTTAAGTTTCCAGAAACTGTAAGGAGAAATGTAAACTAACCATTAAATCAAACTGCTTTATTAATTATACAAGTGATATAGGAGTTTTAATTCCTAGCTTGAGATATTCTGCAAATACAGCTTAATTTCAAAGGTCAAAGAAAGCAGCTGACAGCACCTATACAGTTTTGAACAAACTTCATCACTGCACGAAAGTTAAAATTACTCCCATCTCCCTAGTCACACTAGATTTTTACTTCACTATCTGAAACTTCACAGGCACTTATTACTATATGTAAAGTTTCTCACTCCTTGGTAATATCCAAACATTCTATATCTGAAAAGAAAAATAGTACTTTCATTCAAAAGCAGTGTATGAATTTGCAAGAGTCGAAAACAGATCTCCTACATCTACAACAACATTAATAATTCTGCTTGAAAGAGAACTGTACAAGAGGATTACATCTACCATCACACAGATATACATGAGTAAAAATAAAATTCATCCCAATTTTTTCACAACAGCATTTCCTGCAGACAGATTAACAAATCATGGTACAGCAGACAGCGTCATGGCACATGGATCACACTTGAATGCTCTACCTAAACATTTTAAACACTTGAAACACGTTAAATTCACCATGCAGTAAATTAATTTTCATATACACACTTCTCTAATCTCAACTTTATTTTCTTCCCTTGCCATGGAGGCAGGAACTGCCAAGTATTTCCAGTGCAGTAGAATCAGGAGCCTGAAGAACTGGCTCTTTCAGCAGGCGTATAAACACCCTGGTATACCAGATCATGACAAATCTGAGACTAATTAAAGGTATTCATCACTCATTTACCATCAATCTTTGAAGCAGGGAACAAAAAATATACTTATTGTTCATATTTTAAATTTTCATTTAAAATCACGTAACTCCACTTAAAATCTCACTATTGAAACCACTGAGGGAGAAAAACCATGACAACATGCCTTGGAAATCCACTAGTCTAGACTAGCAGGGATCTTTAATTTCACTCCATAAATTCAAAGAGTACTCCTTCCTACAGCTCTTTCATAAATCCACTGCAATAGATTCATATCAATGAATGTCTTAAGTGTTAAAGACTTTCTCAACCTGCAACTACAACAGCTGAGGAGTCTCTGGCTGGGGCTTTTCACCCTTCCCAGCAGCAGTCCTTGGGTAGGCACTAGATGTATATCAATCTATGAAAAAGCATTTGCAGAGGAAAACTAGGAAACAAAAGAGATACTAAAAGATCTCGAAATTCACAGTGCTGACATGCCTAGCAGCTCTTCCAAAACAGTGAAAGGTGTTAATACAACATAGGCTGGTCTAACCATCAGGACTGTAACACGTAGGACAGGCTTTAAATTAAGAAATTAGTGGTGGTTAAACCAACAGACTTGTATTTCTCACATGAAAGGGAGATGGGGGAGACAACCTCGCTAGAAGGTTGTGTTTGGCTTTAAAGTTTTTGTTGTTTTTAACACCTATTAATATATTTACATAAACTATAATTTAGTTTCAGCAACGGGAAATTAATCATTTCAGATGTTGATTTTTCTTTGGCAAAGCTCAACCAACAAGATATATCTATAGATACTTATTTCTCCAAATGGAAGAAAATCTCCCCAAAAGAAATGCAAAAAAGGATTTGAGTTAGGGTAACATCTTTTATATTACAGTAACTTTACCTTCCACCTATCAAGAATCCTTCTATTAAAAAAAACAAACAAAAACAAGGAAAACAAACAAAAAAACCACCTCCCCCGCAAAAGAACCCAATCAACCAATCAAAAAAACTCACAAAAACCAAAAAAAACCCACCCCCACAACAAAACAAATCACAAGTCAGACAGTAGAGCAATCTTACACTGAGAATCTATTAGAAGATCCTTAATTTTCTCCTAAATGTAAATAACACTGCAAATAAGGGTATCCCATATTCATCAGTGAAGGTGACTAATAGATGTTAGGATAGTAGAAAAACTTGGGTTTCAAGGAATGTGTTGAGGTCAGTCATGTATTCCAAATTCTGGCTCAAATTACAACTAAATCAGATCAACAGCCCCATTGTTACATCCAATAAAGGCCTGAAAACCTCACAGGACGCAGATTTCACCATCACACAACTCTGTTTAACCATTCTCATGACAGAAGATGTTGTTCTGTCAAATTGGAACAACCTTTTATCAAAACCTTAATTAAGAGGACAAATAGCAAGTCATCAGCAATTTTTTTTGTGCCTAATGTTCTTGTTAAGATGTGAAAAAGTATCTTAATGAAAGGTTACTTATATTTAAATATGGTTTGCTATGTAAAAAAAACCCTTTTAATTTTATTACACTTTGTAATGAAACATTTCAGTAGCCAGTTATCTATGATTTAAAAGTGCTTTATGTACTTAAAAATGTACTGCTTTCTGTCTCAGCACAATGAAGACTGTCTTAATTATTAATAAAGCATCCTGCAGGCACAAACAAACTATTCCTATATATACATATTGACATGCACACATTACTAAGTTTTCTTAATACCACTGGATAAATTTTCTTCCTTAACACTACTTGAAAATAAATGTCAGACGGGAAACATATTAGCTACCATGGACTCTTCCTGTATGAAATGCTTTTTCAAGAGGGAAATGAAGGAAGAGCACAAGATAAGAAATTACAGAAATAGGTTATATATTACACACATTACGAAGTTAGCCTATCCTTTCACTGGCTCTCTAGGGCGTAGATTTTATGCAGGCAAATCAAACAAATGCTTATGACTAAATTATTACATTTCCCAGTATCACCAATAGGTCAAGCTGGAAGGAACTAGAGTGGCTCATTTGGTCCAACCTGCCACATGCAATCATCCCAGAGCACATGGCACAGGATTGCATCCAGATGGTTTGCTGAGTATCTCCAGTGTGGGAGACTCCTGCACAACCTGTTCCATCTGCAGTCACATGCATAGTAAAGCTCTTCCTCATGTTCAGGTGGAACTTCTGTGCATCAGTCTCAGATGATCAGACAGTTGCCTCTTGCTTGGCAGCACTGAGCAGAGCCTGGCTCCATCCTGACACCTCCCTTCAGGTACTGACAGACATTGGTGAGCTCCCCTCTCAGTTGTGTCTTCTCAAGGCTGAACAGGCTCAGCTCCCTCAGCCTGTCCTCATAACAGAGATGTTCCAGTCCCTCCATCATCTTTGTCACCCTCCTCTGGACCTGCTCCAGGAGCTCCATGTCTCTCTTGTACTGAGGAGCCCAGAACTGGACACAGCACTCCAGATGAGCTTCAGTAGGGCTGAGGAGAGGGGCAGGGTCACCAGCCTTGATCTGCTGGCACTGCTCTCCCTAATGCACCCCAGGGTACCATTGGCCCTCTTGGCCACAAGGACACTGCTGGCTCAGGGACACTTGGTGTTCACCAGGAGCCACAGGTCCTTCTCTGCAGAGCTGCTCCCCAGCCTGTGCAGGTGCATGGCATTACTCTTCCCCTGGTGCAGGATCTTCTGCACTTGCCTTTGTTGAATTTCAAATTAATATGCAAACATAATGGAGATTAAAATACTTAGCATCTTTTTGTATAGACATTTTTATTACCACTTAAGACAGTTAAAATCTTTGACCTGATTACTCTTATTTGCATACTTTTTTTTCTTGTAAGAGTAGATGTACACCTAGCATAATCATTCTCAACTCTAATTAACACATATTTCACTTTCCAGTAAAATTAAACTTTTATTTTGGTAAATTTATCACCCTCTTTAAGAAATAATGCATTAGCAAATTTACATTATCATAAATTAACACATCTGTAAATATTATTACTTATTAAAACTGTGACTTATGGCTCCCTGGGGCCACCATTTTTAATGCACTTCCTCACTGGTTTATCTTTTTGCTTGCATGCCCCAAAATTATATCTCTTTCAATAGTAGCAGAAGAACTTCCAGATGGGGACGAGGTCAAGTGTTAACATGTTTGAGTAAACGATAACCTAAAGTGCAACAAGTTGCCAGCTGCAGATACCATGACCCAAATCTACCAAAAAAATTAATAAAATTATAGAAACCATTAAAAACTATCTACATTTTCATTAAAATTTTCAAGAACAAAACAGGAGAAAAAAAGTTTAGTATGTTAACAGATGAATTATAAAGCTGTCAGTATTGATTACAATTCAAGCAATTATTATGCATATACATGTTCCTGACATATTCCTCTGATTTATTAGCCCTTAAAAAGGCTTTATTTAAATATATCAACACATACATAATCTCTACCTCAAAAACACTAAGGTTAAATGGCAAATGTTTTTCCTATCAAGTTCAACATCACAAGGAATGAACAAACAAGCATGAAATGCATGCAGAATCTCTCCCCTAGTAAGCAGTAAATTGACAATCATACTGTCTGAATTAACTATTTAAATAGTGAGAATTTATTTCTGTTATCTCCATTTCATCTCTTAAATGAAATGTGGGGAAAGAACTTATCTACAAAGCAAAAAACACTCTTAAGGAAACAAAAGGAAACATGAGCAGTAAGACAAAATAAAAATAAGCAAAAAATGTCAAAAAATTTCAAGACGTGCAAGTTATTACAACGAACATCAGGAAAATAATTTGAAACTACTTAATATAATGTGAATGTTTAAAATAGTTACTGTGAATTTCAACCTGTTTTTTCTTTTAGTATTGATTACCTACTGATGTCTGAAAAACTATTCTCATTGTAACAGTAGTTTCTGTCCAAGGTCACAAAACATTTAGAGAGGAAAAATTTACTTTAACTACGGTTAAATATCTATGGCTTTTAAACAAGTCTTGCATGTACAAAAGGAAAAAATAAGAAAATATTATCATTAATAATTAGTGCAGCACACTAGTTATCCTTCCATTTATAATGAAGACACCTGGCCATTAATTATCTTTTGTTGATGCATCAACTCCTACAACAGTGCACAATAAAGTGTGTTCTCATTCTGATGAGACTACCATACCCTCTAAAACACTGCTATCCGAGCTCACTTTAAATGCTCAAAACACGCCAGCCTTGCTGTTTTCTTTTTCTTTTCATGAAAGAAGATATTAAAATAACCTAAAAACCCCTTACAAATTACAGGAGTTAAATGGACGAAAGCTGCATTCTTATGATTTTAAAGAAATTAGCATTTGGATTCATGAAGAAAACTTAAATCATTATCTCAAACTAACTAGAGTTTCAAGTATTTCCTGTCTGAAAATTGTAATGAGTTTCAACAAATAACAACCATCAGCAGATGCCTTTATTACCTAAGCAAATGCCATCACTGCTGATAACCTTGCTTCTTTGGCACAGAAACTTACTTCTACAATAAAGCTCATCTGCCAGAGAAAAGATGCTCTCTTCTAGTATGTGGGAGAGGGAATAGAAGTGTTTGAATTTATTTAGGTCAGGTGACTGTGATTGGAGCCTTCAAGTTTTAGAGGAAGAATAAAATAGTTTTAATCCCCTGAAGCCAAAAGTAGTTTGGAACTCTTCCTAGATGCTGTGAGATGATTATGAAACTGGCTACTTTCCCAGTCAAATGGCCTAGAAAAATCCTTATCTCTAAAGTTTATGCGTGCTCCCAGGTAGATCAACCTGCCAATCCTGACCGTCTACCAGCTGGAAAAAAGCTGACTGTAAGAGAAGCTACAATACTGCTTCTTATCTCATAGGCCATGTATCATCTGTAGGGAAAGTGAAAACGGGAAGCAAAAGATATCCAAGAAGTTGCTCCCATCAGACTCTCTCCCACCCCCTGTACATTCAGCATATACCAGAGCTGTGAAGTAAATAGTAAAACTTAAAATAAATGTCAACAACAAATCTTTAATAAATACACTCTCTCTTAGGGGCTCTAATACACCTGCTTCCTCTGCAAATATACTTTGCAACTGTTCAACAAACAGTTTGACACTTAAGAAATTAAAGAAGTAATTTTCTTTACAACATAGTGTTTGCATAATGAAACAACCAACAAAGCAAATCCAGCCATCACAGCATTCTAGTAAATTTCCCACTGAAACTGCCCTCTCAACTGCAGGTGAGATTATCCCTTTCTTGCTGTTACATGTCATTCATACAATTGAATAATTCATTCATACTAAGAGAACGCTTATCTATGTTAACTCTTCAATCACAAAAAAAATACATGAAAATAAAGAACAGATCCCTCATTAAAGACATTCTGTTCTAAGAATTATTAATGAAATGAACAGTATAGCACTTAATTTTTAAAGTGAAAGTAGCTTTTCAAGAAGTACTTACAATCTTTCAAGAAGGTGTAATCCAGAGAAGGAACCATTCTTCAACTCTGTTATTTTATTGTTACTCAAAATCCTGTAAACAAAACCAACCAAGAACAATGTATTGTAAGTTTGGTAACAGAATTGTTTGCTGCAGCTTACACTTCTTACCAAGCAGCATCTTCCTCTGCCCCCCTTTTTAGCCACACACACACACTTCTCCCAGACTGTACAACTTTCCCAGCCATCCTTCACACATTCATTGTAATTCTCAATACAATCGTTTTAAAACATCTGCAAATAAGCTGAGCAAGCACTCATCTATTCTTTTTTCTTTTAAAGGACAGCATAATCACAAATTCCATCTTCCACTGAAATAACTGGATCAGGTCTATCCCTGCCAAGCACCCTATCCTCCAATCACCGACATCTGCACAGATCACAGCAGATGCTAATTATCCTCAAGGTAGGAAATTCTTTGTATAGCTGATATTTCCTTACTTAGAAGGACCTGCTTTCTATACAACCACATAGGTCTCCGTTGGACAAAAAAAAAAAAAAAGAAATAAAAAAAAAGGCCTATTTACCTTTTGAATCTTGTCAAATTTTGTCATCTGCAATACTCTTATGAAAGGGTTTGCAGTACAACACTCCATTCTATAGAAAGTGCTTCATTTCACTTGTTTTGAAAACACCTCTTGCCAGCTTTATTTAATGTTCCCCACTTCTAAACAGTGAAACACACAGTAATCAATCCACTTACCCTCTTTTTATCATGTGCAATTATGTACAAAACTAGATGTCTCTTTCCATACGTAAAATTCATGTTTTACTTAATTATTCTTTACACAAAAGCCATTTGTGCCACCTTAATAATTTCTGAGTTCTTTCCAGCTTAATTACACTAAAAAATTGTGAGGTAAGACTACCAGAACTGAAAGAGTACTCAACACAGAGACAAGTCACAAATCTACATACTGGAATAAAGATCTTCTGTTTCCTACAGTTTCCCTAGCAATTCCTAAAATATAATCTGCCTTTATCAGTTGTGCTAAGAATCTAAGATTTCTGGTCAGCTCAATGCTCATCATCTTATATAAGACAGGAGTGGTTTTGTCCCCAGTACATTTTTCACCTTTTTACAATGTGCTGCTGCTGCCATTTTACTGCCCAATTACTTTTACAAACTTCTTCCAAAATTCTTCACTTTATCCTCGTCCTAATTACATAAATCAACTCACTCAACTAGGTACACCCCTTACTCATACTGTTTTACAGGTCATTAGGAAATAAGTTGTGCGTTACAGGTCTCTATGACTCCACTCCACTGAGAAGGATTTACTTCCACACCCTCTTCTTATCCTTTGGCAAGTCAGCTGCGGATCTGATGATCCTCCATTTAAGGCTGACATACTTTTTTCATCAAATGCCTTTGGCAAAGGACAGACACACCTTTTAGGAAAGCATGTTTCATTATAATAGCTGGATCAACCTTGTAAATATTTTGCTGATTCTGAAGAACTCCAAAGGACTGTGGGGAAGAGCTTCTCATTACAGAAGATGTAAATTTTCCACGGTATCTTTATCCAGGTATCCAATATATTTATTATAAATTCTACTGACTTGTTCAACACAAACATCAGACTTGGAACCATGTAGATGGTAATGCACTTATAAAAATGAGCATTTGCTATCCTCCAGTCCTCAAAAATCCTGTTTTTTGAAAAATCATTCTAAGCAAGACTTCATAAGTTTCATCCCCCAGTTCTTCTAAAAGCTCTTCAGTCACACCATTTTGTCCTGGAAATTTATTCACTGTCAGATTGTTCCACAACTTCTGCTACAGTCACTTCAATTTCAGACAGATCCTCTTTCAAATGCATCCTTCATATCCAACATGTCCCCGCACTTCTTCACTTACACCAATTACATCTTCAGGCTGAATAACTACTTCTGCACTTAAAGGTGCCACTATGAGATTTCTTTCCAGTCCACTACATTCTTCAGATGTCCTTTACAACAGCCATAAACCAATCACACACAGGCATCCCTCTCTTTCCTCCAGTCTATAAAATCTACTGTGGAATGACAAGGATTAATACTTCAAAACACACAATGAATAAGATAAAACTAAAATACAGATATAGCAATCTATGAAAACAGCATCATTCTGACATAACGGTACATTACACTACGTAGTTTTCTTCTCCAGGTTTCTCACAAATTACCTCAACTCTGTAGTTTAGACAAACACAGAGCAGGCATTTTTTGTCTAAAAGTTCTGGCTCTGACTCAATCTCTCTCATCTCACATACACAAAGTCAAGCCAGCTGAACAAACTGTTTGAAAATCCTTTCATTTCCAGCCTGATGGTAGGAAGGTTTGAAAATTCTTTAAGTTAACCTTAAATCATTCAACAAAGGTAAGAAGTTCTGATGTTAAAATGAGGAGATTCCATTCCTTCTTCTCACCTTCCAATCATACCATGTGTTTCTGCAGCTCATCTCAAGTCATCCCTGGTGCCCACTGCTCTACAAGCTGCAAATGTTAAACTATATATTTATCCAGGACACCTTCCAGGAGATTTATTTATATGCCAACTATGCAAGTGTGATCACCCTAGTATCCTACACAGTCAGATAATACCAGGTGAAAACTGATCACAGGAATGGTGGAAATGAAGAAAAGGAAAAAAATACTTAAAAGTATACTGATAAATTCCTATTGCATTGCTATAATGCCTGTAACATCTGCCAGAGTGTCAGCTAAGAGCATTTGCTCTTGTGAAAATACAGTTCTGTAGTCCAATACATTAAGCGACCTCAAAGGAAAATAAGGAAAATTTTCCCTTGGCTGCAGCTGTGATAACCTAGATGAACAAATGAAACAGTGCTTGTTTTTAAAAACATATGTAGAAACCAAGGAAGCCCAGGTACTCTTAAAAAATGTACATGTATTTCAATGAATCTTTCCATCAAGAATGACACAACGTTTAACACAAAACCAGTATACGCATTTTGCAAGAGTGGAAGTTTGGTGGTAATAATAATCATCATCTACAAATTGGAATGCCCACAAAAATAGTAAAATTTAACCTGAAGCATTAAAAATACACATCCTAAAGTCTTTGAAACAACTTCCCTTTCTACTCAAGGAGAAAAAGATTTCAACCTAAATAGTAAATATTATTTGTAAAAATGGTAGGTACTGGATACATTCAGTAAACCAAAGTAAAGTACACTTTTACTTCAACATCCTTCCTGGTTTCAGAAATGTATGCATGAAGAAAAATAGTGATAATATATAAAGAAGTAAATGAAGGAGCTTATAAAAAATCATTAATAGTTAATGCAAACTGAACATAAGGCATAACAGCAGCAGCAAGAAAAAAAAATTCATACCAATTCCAGACTTCTGGAGAAATTAAGGAAAAAAAACTCCATGATATTCATAAGCAAACGTTGATCTAAGTCAACACAAGCAAGCAAACTACAATCCTTGGTAGCACAGAAATTAACTTGTATCTTAGTTACAATTTACTTATCTTAAGATTTATTGATATACCTGTATTTTTTCCAGAAAAAGAAGTTATTCAAAATGGAGCTGGAACCACTTCAAAAGCAGCTATAACTGACTGAACAAAAATTAAACTAAATAAAAATAACAGTTCTGTAAGAAAAAAAAAGTTTTCTGACGTTGCCTATAAAATAACAGGCCTAACGTAGATGCCACTGAATAGCTGGGTACAAGGTAAATTTCTCTCTTGAGTGTGATTTACAAATTACAGTCAGACTGATTTAGTATATTCTCTGCAGAGGCTGTTAGTTGCTCAACCATAAAGGTTTAGTACAATAAATGATAGATTTTACAACACTCCATATAACCTAAAACACTTAATCACCCAAAAATGTTGTGTAATCTTTAAAAAATGCAGTTTAAAACTTGCTATTAATATACAGTCTATACATAATTTGAAGTATTAAGAGATGTGGCACAAGAAGACAAAACATAATAAACCATTCACCTCGAAGTAGATGTTTTATAGTCACTTTCACAGTTTCTGTGCATTAATGTACAATGAAATGATGGACTATTATGTACCACTTAGGCAGAGGATATTATTTGTGATCAATAATAATTCTATGTTACTAGTTTAAGACTATAATTTTTCCAAAGAGGCAAGTAATTCTGAAAATATGCTAACTTTTCCATCATTAAGAAGTCTAAAGAGAAAACAGTAGAGAGCTACCATTGAGATGAGAGCTGCACTCATCCCCATCTTATTCAACTCTTTACCAAATGGCTTTGAAACATAAATAATGTCACTGAAGATTTCCTGAAGGGGTTTCCACAGCCCAGTGTCACTGTTGCTCCATATTTCCTATGAGCTCCATATGAGATTTTTATTTTCTTTTCTTTTAAATAATCAACAATGCCTGATCAGAACAAATGCATTTTGCTTGTCCAACACTTAAATATCAGAAAATAAAATGTGGAACTTACACAGACAATGATAGTTTCTGTGTTAAAAAAAACATGGCCATGGGAATTAACACAAAAAAGATCTGGAAGAATAAGCAGCTGAAAACTAGGCTCTAGAAAGAATTATGGATGTCTCAAGTCACCTTACAAGAAAGCAGTTCCCTCCTCCTCTGAGCAGAAGAGCTGTAGAGAGACCAAGAGGTAATCTGGAACAATGTACCTCAAGAAAAGAAATGTACCAACCCCCTCCAAATCTTCCCAGCTTTTCATCTATTCCAAGAATGTTGCTGAAATGTTTCTTTGTTGAATACAGCTTGGATTAGAAAGCCCATTTTCCATTTTGCTCTATAAACTGGCAGACAAATTTGGCAAAACTGCAAAGAAACTCAACTATGACTCTCAACTTATTGGTGAGACCTTCAGCAGTAGATGCCTAGCATGCAAAACACGCGCAAAAAGCAGTCATACCCAAAGTCTACCCTTTGTACTACGAGGAATTTTAGCAATAGATACTAAAGATGATGTACTAACTTTTCTTTCTCATAGAGAGGGGAAAAAAAATCATGGCTGGATCCATTTTTACCATTAAAATGAGGTAATAAGCACTAAGTAGAAAAAGTTTTGTTCTGTGAAACAATTTTGGCTTGTCAGCTGTAAAACAACTATCCCTAAGACAGCAGTCAACTAGACACTAATTTATAATGGATCTCCTAACATCACAAATGAATCCTAATCCAGAGGATATTACTAAAACACACACACATCCATTAACACTATTACCGGATAGTCAAAATGGCCACCAAGAAGCCTGTATGAAGCTTGGGCAACAGTATAACTGCTAGCTGAATGCTGAAGTAGCTTCCAAAACACATTTTAAAAGACTCAAAGGGAGAGCCAGGAAATAGATAATAAATCAGATCAATTCACAGTGACTGCAAACTCTTAAGAACTGGGAAAGTGGCCACCAGCAAAAGTCAGATTAAAATAACCATCTGTAAACAACCAAGAAAAATGCTTTCTGCTGAAAGTCATCAACATGGAAAAAGAAACATATATCTTGTAGAAACTGTGATTTAAAAAGGATATAAAGCCAGTACTTTTCAACAATCAGTATTTTGCCTTCTAGTGAGTTACTGGTGTCAAAGGAAAGGAAACCCAGAAACCTAGACTGAACAGAACACAAACATACTTGCTTAAAAGTAACTCTGAAATGAAAATACTTCATAAGCTTTATGCAGAGAAAGAACTATGAATCATTCCAAAATGCTAGCAAAAGGAGACAGTATTTTCCAATTCAACAAAACCATTATAATTAAGGAAGTTTAGCAATGAAACATTTGCAAAATAGAAGTTTGCAACAGATAAAAGATTTCCTGCAATATTTCATTATTATGCATATTAAACAATATTAAAATTGTAAACTAAACCTCTCAGAAGTAATGAAATTAAAGAATTAAAACAGTGTCTATTTATACTGCTCCATTTTTAACTGGTAATGTGCTAAATTTATATAATCTAATGAGCAATCTTTATTTTTCCTACACAATCCCTGGATCATGCAAGCAGTGATGCTCACTATGCAGTGCCATGAAAAGATTTTTTTCTTGATATTCAGTATGCAGCTTTATTTATTGCTCTTCATTAAAAACAAACTGTTCTTAAGGACAGAAATCATTTCTAGCAAAATACAGTGCCAATCACTGGAGCAACACAGCAAGTTTTCTATGTAAAAGTACTAAATAAAAATCACCTTAAAAAAGGACAGAACTGAGGGGCAAAATAGAATGCAACAATGAGTAGCAGTGTTGCTGAAAATCACATTAATTTCAAAATAAATTCTCATGAAATTACAAAATTACCAAACTTTTCTTTCTTTCTTGCACTTATCCCAAGGTTCAAAAGCCTACCAAAGAGAAAATTCAGAGGACACAGCTACACTCAATTTCTTCCAACACTAACTCTGTGTTAGTTAAAGCAAATAAAAAGCACTGGAAGTCTAACGCTTGTGACCACTTCATTCTAAGAAGCTTCCTACAAGTTCTCTCTCTCCTGGTTACATCTGTAGCACCTGCATTATTTTAAGGTATCATGATCAACTTCTTCTGTAATAACTGATTTGTTTTACTACCTTCTGCTCTCTCCTGATTTTCCCACTTAGCCACCAGCTGTATACTTTTTAGGATTCTCACTGATTTGCAGTTCAGTACAAGTTTACCTGACCCCAAAAAACTCCATACATACATGAAAGAAAGCAACTTGCTTCATACAAAACACTGCACACGGAAGCCTTGCCAGCCACTCCTAACTTTAGCAGCTATGGCCAATAAATTAATAAATTCTCCATGTCATGTCACAGTAGTACTAATTAGAGCATAGACTGTCACACCCAGTCTCACATGTATTCACATTTCCTATCAGGTGTACCTGCTCTCTAGAAAGTGCTTTGTCTAGACACGTTAACAAGCACTTCCTGTCAGCTGCTGGCACATAAAGATACATTTACAAAAATTTATATCCTAATGCTACAGAAGTAAACAGTTTTTGGATAGCTTAGCTCCCTGAACTGACTAGGCATGGAGCCAGACAAATGCTAGTACTGCAGCCAGAGAGGGGAGAGAAAAAACCCACAAACATTCACACAGCGACAGACTGGGAGGTAAAGGTATGAACACACCAGCTCCAGTTTAGGCTACAGTTTTACCGACAGATGGATGCTGATGCAACATTCCCCACTCAGAGGGTCAGATCTTCTCTCCTCAGCCCTTGCATCTCATGATCCCTGTGTCAGAAGCAGGAAGAGAGGGTAGAAGGGGATCTCCAGCACACAGCAGTAAGTCAGGTCACTGGAACCCACAGAAACATCAATGAGCCCAGCAGCACACACATTTGAGAACTGCTTTAAATTCCTGTTAACATCAGAGGCTCTTATCCTAAAACAACAGTTCGAGTATTGGAATAAATTGTCAGGAATGTCTGACACGACACTTTCAGAAACTTAAGCCTAACCTGCAAAAACTCTGCCTGATACTAAGTTTCAAGATAAAACAAACTCTATAACAACATGGCCATGCTAATAAGGAGTTCTTGTTCTGTTCTGACAGACACAGTTCAGGTGGAAACAGCACATCAGGTGGACAGCAACAGAAGAACTTTCCTGGACTGTGTTATACCACTACCATTCCTTATATGACCAATCTTTTCTTACTGGCATAGAGATGTCGATCCTGTCTTTAGTGATTTTGGGGGTAGTTGCTGAATTTCCAAGAATATTGCTGATCTCACGTCAACCCAGTTTACACTCAGCCTTCAGTACCTTATTTGCTCTGCCTTCATTCCCTCTTTAAGCTTTCTGGTTTCCCACCTCCATAACCGAGATATCCACTCAAAGAAACCCACACTTCCATCCCAACTCCCAGCAACAGCTTCTGTCTCTTAATCCAATCTTCCTGCATTTATTCACTCTGTCTCTCTGTGTCGACTTTAACCTCCCTCCCCCCACCTCGAAGCATCGTCTTTCTGAAGTGATGTAGCAGAGGGCACAGACTGTACTCTTAGACAAAACACCTGAAGACAGCACAGCCCTCAGCCACCTGGAGTCTGGATAAATCCTAGAACACACTGTCCAGTGCAGACAGAACTGCGGAATTAAGCTGCCTATTTCTTAAATGTCTTTAATCAGTCTGCATTAATTATGTTTGGGTTTCTTCCTCCCCCCAAAAGCTCTTGGTCTATCTTACCAAAAGGGTCACGTTCCTATTCCAGAAGTGACAACTCTGCAGCCCAGCCAAAACTGGCTGACCAGCTTGGATCCCACACACAACCAAAGCAGGTGGTCAGCTCCCTGGGCACCTAAAAGCTCTGCACTGCAGTGCACTGGCATCTGACTTGCTCCAGGGCAGCCTGGAGATCTGCAGGACAGCACTGTACTGCACCACTGGACATGCCCTGCAGCAGTGCACAAGGAGAAGCCACAATACAATCATCCACATAAACAGTAATTATTATGGGATATGATCTCTAGCACTCCAGAGCAAGAAGATGTTGCAGTTTTCACTGCTAAACAGCCAAACAGTGAATACAAGGTAAATATAAAATTCTCAGCTATTTACTACATAAAGACTAGAGACATTTAATGGATTATATAATTTTTAAAAATAAATTTAAAATTATTTATCTCGCTACAGAAAGCAAAACTCACAAAAACATACTTTCTGTGACGTTCTTAAGTTAAATAGTTTATTATCATTGATGAAAACAAATGCTCAACTGTTTTTAATCTTCATGGATTAACTAGTAGTACAAAAAATGCATTTAAACTGAATAGATTCAAAAATTATAGACTTTAATGGTGAAGATAGACTATATAAGGCAGTAATGACAAATCCATGAACCTGCAACGTATCTGGCCCATGCAAAGTACACATGGGAACCATTAAATTCTGAAAAATCTAAACTTGCAGCTCCAGAGTTGTTTTAAATTACAAAAATAACCTCTGAAACATGAGCAAACTTCAAGCAATGACACATAAGAAGTTATTAGTTCTTCATCACTGCAGCACAAATTCTAGTTCAATTCTTTTACTCTTGGCATTAAATAAAAATAAAGATTTTAGTATTTTACAGTTGTGAAACAAACCCAGAAGTACTACTGATCAATAAAAGACAACAATAAAATAAAAAAGTATTAATTGTGAAGATTAAAATCTGTCTTCCTGAGGCTAGAAATAGCATAACACATGCAACATTTAATAGTCACTTTCGGGCTAAATGAAGGGCTATTGAACACATGAAAAGCATTGCTTGTATGGGTATCTTCTCAGGAACAAAGGTATTGGGCAATTTTACATTAATATGGTAGCTCTGAGAATTAAAAAAGTTCCACTACAAAAACTTAAATTTGCTCTCCAGAATTTTGCAGCACTTAGCTCTGTCCTTCTCCCTTCTTTTCAACTCAAAAGTAATCAATACGTAGCTCTGATGCAAAACCTGAGCCTCAGGCTTGTAACAACTGCTACAGTTGTATCTATGGTACAGAAGCCATATTTCTAATTATCTCATGTATTTAATTACAAGTACAATAATCTCATTGTGAAAGGCACATGAAAGAATTTAAAAATGCTTATACAGAAGAGTAATTTTTTTTTATTAAAAAGAAGTATGATTCAATTAAATAACTGAATACAAGATTGCATGAAGACTATTGCCAGTTAGAAAACCACCATGTATGTTAAAGTCATTACTGCAGCACTTCATGAAATAGGAAAACACTATTCAATCTTGACAGTGTATCCCAGTGGACACATATAAACCACGTAACATGATGTCTTTCAAAGCTGAATAATTTTTCAGATAGGACTAAATATTGCAACTTAGAAAAAAACATTGTTCATGTTGTGATGTTGAAATTTTCTTGCTCAAAATATATACAAAAGTGTATACAGTAAGAGAATACTGCACACACTCAATATCCTATAACAAGCTCACAGCAATGAATCCTTGTTGGAAAAGTACATACAGAAAAGCACGAAATTGGTTATCTTCTTAACAAGGTAAAAGATACACAAAACCTGATAGAAGTATAGAACACAAGCCTGCCAGTAAATTACATATTAATGATTGTGAGGAGACAGATGTCACTGATAAAAAGGCATGTACATGTACTTGTGAATTATCACATTGTGACTACAGTTCTCAGGTACTATCCCTGTACTGCCTTGTGTTCATAAGTAAGATGCATTTTGCATAGCCTGTGTATCCAATGGTCAAAGAAAATTTTAAGTTTTAATGGGGATTATTAGCACCTTATACCTTCAAAAATCTTATCACTGCCCAAATTATTAGTACCAATAGCTATCAAGAGTACCACCAATTTAGTAATTAGAAGAGTACTTTAAAAGAGGCAAACTTCCGGAGAGGACATTAACATTACAGGACTCAGATAATTACAATGTAATCACACATAGTGATACAAGTGGCTTCTTGCAATATCAGTGACATTTTGCTTTGAAACTTTTGAAATTTATATTTGTGTCATAAATAGAAAAATTGCAGAGACATTTGCAAGTCCAAGTAGGCATGTGTATGAGCTTTAAATGGATGTAGTTTGACGTAATTTAAATTAGGAGGTGGACAAAAACTGCAACATTTTAAGATGTTTCCTAACAGCAATCCAGTTAAACGTATCTTTGAAAAGCTCTGAACATTAACCCAGGCAAATGTTCTGGCTTGTAAATCCTAACACTATTTAAAGTGCAAACACTGATACTCCTATGCTCCTGTGAGAATATGTGCTTAAGCAAAGTTGTTTGCAGAGCAGTAAGCCTCCTGAATGCAATTCTTTACTGAGTACATATGCTTTTCCTTTGCTTATTTAGATTCCTGTTCTAACAACATATGTAACAGGTAAATAATATTCTCAACAAATAATAAGCTTCATGAGCTTGTCTTCAGTGGACTTATACATTCTCTCACAAAAAATTAAGTAATGGCTAACAGCCAACAAGTTCAAACAAGTTTCCCCCATCATCATTTGAGTTTGCACCAAGAAACACAACAGCAACAGATATTTGATTTCAGGCTTCTATTACAAGAGTACAGTGCATTCCTTGCTTAAATGTGCAACATGGCAGTAGCTTCAATATCTACTGAAATAAAGAGCATGGCAGACAAACCACATTTACATTCACCCTGTTTTGCTATCTTCAAACCAAAAGCATCTCATCTGTCTGCTTAACCTACAAAGGTCAAAGCCATCAATGGTGTTCATGTGGGTACACCCTTCATTTGCATCCAAATTAGTTGTCATTATATAATGCTAGGAAAAAAGTCCCTTCCTTAGCTACAAATGAACTTGAATTCACCTTGGAATTTGACCTAAGTGCCCCATAAAGCAACAGCCAGTTCCACCTGGATCGTAAAGGAAAACCAATTCACAGTACTGCCAGAAATCATACACATTACTTACTCTCCCATAAACACGTTTCCATACCTTAATACTCCTCTTCCCGTGTCTGCTTTTCTTCCTCAATCATGAAACAACCATGTCTGCTTTTCTTCCCTGGTCATGAAACAAACTTACTTTATCTCTTATCAGTTGAAATCAAATTAGGATTTTTTTTTCCTGAATTGTAACTGAAGATTCTCATCATACTGACCTAAATTACTGGGGCAATAACATATTTTGTGACAAACACAGCCCAAGGTATTTCATAAGTGACCTTGCCCAACTTGTATCATCATTAACCACTAGCTAAAATGCTGTGCAAGAATGAAGGAACCTGGCCAGCATCCTCAAATGCTATTTGCTAATCCTAATTTTCACTATTTCTCTTATTTTCTCACTTTTTAGAGACTATTGTCCTCAAAAGTATTTCACTGGGAAAAAAGAAATGGTCAATGCTAAAGGCACAATAGCTAATCTGCTGAAAATCTAAGAGCTTGATAAGGAAGAAATCAGTATTTCCAAAATGCATACAATCACTTCATTTGCATCATTCCTAACTCATTCAAAAACAAGAAGTTATATAAAACTATATAGGTCATTGTATTTATATCTGACTTGTGCAAAATAGAGCCAACATAAAAGAAAATTAACTGAATTAAAATGTAGCTGATATACACAACTGTGATCTATTTTCAGCTACATATCTCTGCAGTGATCCAATAATCCAAAAAGACCTAATAGAAATACTACTTAATAGATGAATCCCACAAGAATCAAGATTCAAGATAACTCAGGGTAGTTTGACTCTAAACACACAACTATTCACGAAGTGCTGCAATTTTAAGTATCAGCTTGGGGGGGAAACATCATTTTTTAGGCAAAAGATTAGGTAACAATTAATCCAGGCACTACTAGTTAACATGTTAATGAAGTGGCATTTGGTGATAAAGCCCACAGATCACCAACACTTTCTGTCTAGGATAACATGGATTTGGTAATAACCATTTAAAAAAAAAAAAAAAAAAAAAAAAACACCAACACAACAAAACAAAAGCTCTGAGAGAATGGAAAGCCATGCCTCAAGAGCCAACAAACATGCATGATTCCGAACCTGAACACAACAGTTAGGGTCCATTCTCTCGGAAGAAGGAGGTCATTAGTTTAATAATCCTTGCCTTATATTTAAGCAAAATTTTGAAGTATATGTTCATTAAGTTGCATCAACACAATTGTGATATTTCCTACAAATAACAATGAAACAATGACATTGTTTCTTGCTATGTCTACTAAAAAGTTCAAATCAGAAAAATAAATGTTTCAGAAGTTGGTATGAACTTTAAAGGCTGGTTAATTGAAAGCTACTAATTAGTGTATGTAGATATGCTCTAAATATTGAAGGAGTATGAAAATCAAGATGCAAGATCAATCATTCTTCCAAATTCTTCTGTCACTGCAATGATGAACAAAGATCCACTCACAGCAAGGCTGCTGTGTTTGGTATCTGCTTGTCTTTCACAGCAATCATAGCTGTGATTCAAGTTTTTTGAACCAAAAGAACCCCACAGTGAACTTCAGCATATTAAGCATACTAACATCTACTTATATCAAAATTTTTATGGATAATACCATACTCATAATGTTTAATCAGCTGCAAAGCTAACAAAGACTAAGACATTTGTTGATAAAACTACTGTCACTCCTACTTTTTGCCTTCTTTTCTACTTCAGAAATTTCACATAATCATTTCTCACAGTAATTTAGAAACATCATCTGAACCCTTGCAGACTTCCAACCAAGAACAACTACTTTAGCCTTAGTCAGCCCCCATTTTTTGCATTCCCTCTTCTCACAGGTCCAGGTCCATGCATCTGTTGGGCTCACACCTCACTAAGACTTCTGGAAGAACACTCTTCCTTGGTGTTTCAGTGCTGTCAGCATTCACAAAAGCAGCATATTGTTGTTCTCATGACAGCGCATTCTGTACTTTTTAGATGTTGGATTACTGGTAGAGCTTTCAAACCTGCGATTTCCAGTTAAGTAGATAAATATCTCAATCTAGACCCCATATTTCAGATCCTTTTCATTGACTTTCTTGCACACTACTTGGCTGCACTAGAGTCTTCCCACGGTAGCACAGGCACAATATGCCTCTCTAAAGGGCAAGGGTTCCACTTTTGGGACCGTACACTGATGAGATCCAGCGCTGAGCGAGCTTGCCCATGGCAGAGAGACTGGACCAGCCGATCTTGAGATCTCCCTTCCAATCCAAACCATTCTATGAACTTCTTTGCTAGAGCGATCTGGTAACGTCTCAGGAAGGAAAACAACTTGCAAAGTCTCTCTTTACATGTGCACACTTACGTCTAAGTAAGAGGCAACATATTTTTTAC
Organism: Buphagus erythrorhynchus; assembly: GCA_013400855.1. Lineage (NCBI taxonomy): Eukaryota > Metazoa > Chordata > Aves > Passeriformes > Sturnidae > Buphagus > Buphagus erythrorhynchus. Next base: position 11,848 of record VZTT01063584.1, on the reverse strand, counting down.
TTTGGATTACGTTGCATATCCTGTTTGAAACTTGTTATTCAAATGGATAAGCAGGGATTGCCTCCGCACAAGAACAGCCCGCCTACTGAGGGATGAAGGAGGGAGTTGGGGATGCTGTCCCCCGGGCAAGCGGAGGAGCGGGGGGAGCTCCACGGGACGGTGCCTCCCCACCGGTGAGTTACGGGACACTTTGGCTCCTTCTAAAATGACCATCCCGGGACACTACCGGAAAACATGGAAAGTACATCCGCTCCCTGCGTTTTCTCCAGTAGGAGAGGCGAGCCACCTACGCTCCCACTCCCCCACACCTCACCCCACTGTGCCTCAGACGGGCGCTCCCACTCCCCCTCCGCCCGTCCACGTCGCACCGAGGCTGCCCCCCCCCCACGCGAGGACGGTACTCACAGGGTGACCGTCCGGTTGGGCAGCGCCTCGGGAGGCAGGACCTGAGCGAGCTCCAGGTTGCTACAAACTACCTTCACCTCCGCCGGGCCGCCGGCCGCCGCTTTGCCGGCGCTCTTGGGACGCCCGTCGTACTTACAGCCCGGAGGCAGCGCGGCACCGCCGCCGCCGCCCAGCACCGCCAGCAGCAGCAGCGCGGGCAGCAGCCGCGCCGGGCGG
>VZTT01063570.1:2123-21262 GCA_013400855.1 Buphagus erythrorhynchus | reverse complement strand
GACAGTCCAAAAATGCTGAATGGATTTGTTCTTTTCAGAGGCTGATCTTTGACACCTCCCCCAGGAGAGAAATGTTAGCCCAGAATGACTGCTTGGCCAGGACAGACAGCCCGTGCATGGTATCTGCTGACAGCTCTTATCAGCAAGCCAACAGTGGATTAGGACAAGCCTAAAGCCAGTTAATTATACGAAAAGCTGTTTAAATCCTCCCATAAAAGAAAAAAATATAGGAAGATACTTAAGGAATCATCATCAGAAGGATTTCAGAACTGCCAGAATATGGCTTGAAAATGATGAGACACATATTAGTGCAACAATGGTGTAAACACACACATACATACACAGCTGTCTGAAAATCTACAATTCAAACATCACCCTGCACTCTGAGCAGATGCAAAATTATTTCAAGAACACAAACATCGGTGCCACTTAAAAATAAAGAGGTGCTGGAAAACTCTTTCAAATTTATATAGGAAATTAGGGTATGCATAAATCCATATTCTGCACTACAACTGAACAGCTATGGAAAGTTTCAAAGACACACACACACAAAATAAAATCATAATACAAAGTAATTATAGCTTACCATCACACTTTGGGATTTTCCTTTAAGCCAGGTAACTCGTTAGACAAAATACTTATTAGCTCTTAAAAAAAGAAAGCTGGAAGAGTGAGGAGAGAAAAAAAAAAAAAAAAGAAAAAAAGAAAAAAGAAGTCCTGCATATGTTCCTGTTTCTAGAGAGGGATCTTTGATCAGCTGCATCTGACCAGGCAGCGTGGAAGTGTTCTGTGTGTAGGATGCATATGAAGAAATAGGGCAAGCACCGAGTGCTCACAGACGTCAGGCTCAGCATCCCCTCCCAGGCAGCACGGCTCACTGCACGTGTGGGCTGTACCCAACAGCCCCACAACGTGATGTGTGAGGGACTTCCCTGCCACAGTGTTAGGAAAATTAAGCCACCAGAGGTTTATGTCCAAAAAGGAGACAGAGGAGTCCTTTTAATTCATTCGAATAAACGGAGAGGCCATGGGGCATTCCCCTGGGGTCTCTCAAATTTTTGGAGGACGCAGCCTCCTTTTATCCTAATTTCCTGGCCACATTTCCCTCTCTCTTTCCCCATTGGCGGAGGTACCTGAGAGGTACAGACTTCCCTGAACACCTGATACGTAAGATTCCTCTCTAATGCATAGCCCTCCCTTTTAATTTTTAATTCTTATGGAATTCATGGTTTTCCCCCATTGTTTCTTTCATCTTTCAATATCCAATTTCATTTATCAGCAACCCTACAGTTTGTTTGTAAAGGCAAATACCTTTTTACATTCATCAATCAGTGGAATCCTTCCCATTGTTTCTTTTATCTCTCAGTGCTAGTCTTATCTACCAGCAGACCCACAGCTTGTTTGTAAGGACAAATCCGTCACTCCTCTCAACAGGATGTAGTTTGATCGGGAAAATCTTGATGATGCGACCTGAAGAGTCCTGCCTGGCTGTGACACCGAAGGACAGAGCACGGACAGTGCCACAGGCAGACCCCAGCAGGGAGGGGCTCCTGCAGCTGGGGTCTGGGCTCTGGCTGGGGGGTCTGTGTCCAGCAGATGGAAAACCTTGGTAATCCTGGCTGGTCTCAGAGGTCGCAGGTCTCCCAGCTCCCATCACCTGAGACGTGGTAACTGCTGCAGCTCTGCACATCCTGAACTAACATCAGCATCTCAGCTGGGCACAGGTGTCCCCAGGCAGATGACTGCTGGATTCCTTCATTTGTGGGGAAAAACTCCCAAAAAACAAATGCAAGTTTCAGAAAGTAAAACACTTTTTATCCAATCAGAAATTTTGTTTTTGGCTTCCACTAGGTCCTTTCAAATTGGATGGGGCTCCTTCATCAAAGAAAAATCTCGCTCCTTTGTTATTTCTGTGAGGTATGCTTTGACCAAGGTCCTGACCAGATGACTGCAGCTTTCAGACAGTATCTCAGCAGATGGAAAAAACTGCCTCAAGCAGTTTCAGGCAGATGTGGCACTGGTGGGACCCAGCTGATTCATTGAGAGCTCAGACTTCACATCCTGAGGAAGACACTGGCTCTCCAGCTATAAATCATTGTGCTGAAGAATGTGCTCACGACTGCTCTCCAAGGCACAGCTGGTTGGTCTTCCCAGCACCTACTGGCCAGTGATATCAGGAAGAGGTTTGATCTCACCAGGTTTGTGGATGCTCTTACACTGTTTTTTTCTGCAGCAGGAAATATGATTAGCAAATATGATTAGGGAAAAAGGGTACACCAGCCTCTTCTGGTAGCACTGAAATCCCTGTACAGCCCAGGAGTATGCACACATCAGGGAACAGTGAAAAGGGACCCACAGCTGAAGTAATCCAGGGGGGATGGATGAGCTGCTCTGCAGCTCTGCCCTCTGGAAGGCATTGCTGGCAGGATGCCTTGGTCCAGCAGCTGCTGCAGAGCTGTGGTGTGCAGGAACACACAGGGACACCCAAACCCTCTTGAGGGGTGGTCTGGCTAATCCCACTCAGCTGTGCTTGGAAAGGCAAGCTGCACTTGCTAGTGGGAGAGACCAGTTCTGGCCAGAGCTGTCCCTGGGATGTTGGGGCCAGATGTTTTTGGCAGATAATTTACCAACACTTTATAGTAACGATAAAGGCTTGGGTCAATGTGACCAGACCTGAAGTGAACACTGTTTAAACCTCTACAAAAGCACAGCAAATTTCCAAAGCCAGAGCCCTGAGAGGGCCATTCCCAGTTAAGTGTCCTGAGGATCCTTTTCAATAAAGGCTGTGTTGCGTTTTTCTTTTGGAGAAGTTCACCAAGCAGCATTTGCACTAACCACTGCACTTTATCTCGGGTTAAAGGAATTTAAGGATTTTACATCTCTGCTGTGAATCAACACTTACAAAACAAGCCCAAGCTGAGATGGTTTAATTGCAGATCAGCTGTTGGTAAGAAAGAAAGAGTTCACCTTGAAGGCAGGGCTCAAACAGTTTAAAGACTGCTTTTTCAAACAAAAAAGACCTAATATCTGACATGTAATGCTTGAGAAATACAGAGGTCCCACAGGTACAGGCTTTTGTGTGTGTGCAGGATTAAGCCCAAAGATCATCCTGTTATTTCCTAGTTGTTCCCTATTTTGACTTTCACTGGTGTTATGCTCTGTTCTTAGGGCTTGCCCTGTGTTAGGGATGACTTTGTGGATTTGAGTAATACTACTCAAAAGATTTACAACAGAAAAATCAAATATTTCAACACATTTTAAGAAATATACGAATAAATCCTTCATCAATGTATTAATCAACTGCCACTTACAAGATGGATTTTAGCTGATGGGGGAAGATTTGTCTTAATAGAGAAAAGAAAAATAGTTATTTTAATGAAAGCATCTCAGTAGTTTGCCTTCTCTGTGAAAGACATTCCTTAACCCTGAGAGTGCAGCAATCTGCACTCTTCTAAAATGGACCTGTGCTCTCCTTAATTCCCCACAAGGTGACTGAGCAGTGACTTTTTAAATCCAACTACTAGCTCTGAAACTTGAAGAATTGCCTTCTTCTGAAGCATCTCCCAGTCCTACATCACCTGTCTCTGCAGAAAGCCCCTGGGAAGATGCCATGGGAACAGAGGCACCCTGTGATGCTTTCTTTGTGGAGCCCTATAGCACACTAAGTCCCTGAAGGCCTGAACTCCCTTGCTTCATGCATTGCCTCAGCCCAAAACAAAGGATATGGCTCATTACAAACCAGAATGTATTTAAATAAACCCATATAATGTCAGGAAAAGGATAAGCACGGAAAGTCTCCACAGACATTCAGCCATTGAAGTGGTCATAGCTTTGATGCCCCAGGACATCACCTTTAATTCCACAGGCTGCAACTTCAGGCTGCAAAAGAGAGCTGGACCTGCTGTCTCTGCTGGGGCTGGAGCTCCCAGTTCAGCCTGGTGCCCACCCTGCCCTGCCCTGGGCACAGAGGTGAGCACTGGGGATCCTGTGCTGGCTGGGAGTGTGCTGAGGAGAGGAAAGGAGAAGAGAGGACACTGTTTGTCCCAGAACAAAAGGAACATTGCTCCAGTTGAAATTAATGAGCCTTGGCTTATCTTCCTGTCCATAGCATCTGTCCCTCATTGGTTTCCTATTTCACAGTCTGGGAGTATCAAGCATGAAACAAATATTCCTATACTTGCAGGTTTTATTTCTGTGAATGTCTGACACAGAAAACATTCATCAGAGGTGAGAAATATATCCCCTGTGAGAAGGACTAGTCACAACAGTTAACAGACACATGTTAACCACTGTCTTCCTGCTGGGTGGGAGGCAAATAAATAAACTCAGCCTCAATCACTTTTGACAGCCTGATTTCGAATGCCTTATTTTGACTTGCAGTTTGTCTTCTACACTGCCTAAAAAATTCCTGGTCTGCAGTAGAACTTCTTGTTGGTGTTTTTCATGGCACCAGAGTGCATGAACTGTCCATTCAAAACTGTGAGCCCAACTAAAGAGTGTAGTGTGGGGCAGGGTAAAAATGCCTTTGGATTCCTCCTTTGGTCCATCAGAATCACAGCATGTCTGACAAATTAACCAGCAACTGAGATACATTTCATGTCAATCCAGGTGTTCATTTTGAAAATACCAGAGCATATGACGCTCTTCCTTGTGAAGAAACATTCCATCCTCTGTTCTGCCAGCTGACAGGAGTACCTGTGTGCTCCCCAGCTGTTTTCCTCAAAAAAATTGTGGGATTTGTCACAAACCAGCATCTACAGCTGTCTAAAGCCTGCTGGCCAACAAGGACTGCCTGAGGCACCATCCTGGGGAGCCCAAAGCCAGAAGGCAGAACAGGACACTGCAGATCAAAGCTGAGGCTGGAAGGGACTGCAGGAGATGATCTATTCCACCCTCCTGGCAGAGATGGGTCAAACACACCACCAGGTGGGCAGCTGGTTTAAAATCTAAGAACATTTTTTAGCCTGTTTAAAACCCGTATGTTTTAGTAGGGGAGGCAGGTGTGGAGCTCACCTGATTTGGTGAGGGGGTGGAGGGATGCCAAGGCTCAGTGACACTGCTGGAAGCTAATAGAGAGCTGAAAGTCCTTTAGGTAGCCCTGAGCATCACCCAGGTGTGTATTTTTAACTGCCACATCCTTTGCTTGGATGTTTCATGTTTACGAGCTTGGAAGGTTAACAGCTTCAGTGGCATCAAGTGTTTATTTGTAAAAACAAGCTGCAAAAGTGGCAAACAGTGGAATGCTCTGTAGATCTGGAGATCAGAGTGCAGGAGCAGTTCTCTGGCCAGAATAAAGGGGCTTCACTGTCTGCAGGCAGAGCTCAACCTGCACTCATAAGGGAACACAGGATTAATTCAAGTTGCAATGTTGTCAAGCAGATGCAATCTGTCAGAAAGTGAAAAATACCTCATGTTTTTACCATTGTTGAGTAAACTGACAATTTAGACATGAATTTGTTATGTTTTTTTAAAAGACTAAATTTTAAATCAATTTAGTTTTAAAAATTTGTATTTATAGAAACTAAATTTACCCTTCTGTGCGTAAGGATTCCTTGGTTTACGTGAAAGTCCAAGTGAGAAAAGCCAGATGGTGGTAAGGTTTATTTCCCCATCTGTACCTGCAGGAACAGAATTGATCTGTTTTACAGATGTGTTCCAAGTACATTATAGCAATTCTGAGTTTGCTTTTAGTCAAAACAGAACTCCTTGCAATTTGTTGATATCTGAAAGGCCAAATAATTGAGCCAAAAAAAAAAAAAAAAAAAGGAATGTACCCAGTTTGTGGGCACACAAATCCTGAAAGAATCAAGCATTTTTCCTAAATAAAATGTTTGTCATTTCAATTTATGCATCAAACACAACTCCTGCATTTGCAATGAAAGCACTTTGAATAAAATGTTAATGCAAGTTATCGAAAAGAGCACACATCAGAAGCAGTCTGTGTGCTAAAGCTGTTTCTAAGCCAGTAGCAAAAGTAAAAATTGTGAATGGGAGTTTCAAAGTTCCCAAATACACAAGTAAGGCTCAGTGATGCCATATACAGGCAATACACAAAACCTGATTATCAGAGCAGCACGGTACTGCTCACAGCAGGGCAATAACACTGAGTGATAAACCACGGTTCATTGACTGAGGGGGGGGTCTATCTGCTACTTCTCTTTTGTAATCCTGTTTGCATATAGAGGAAGAAGAAAACTTTGGGAACTCCCCTATCATTTCACCAGAAAAAAAAAAAAACAAAACAAAACAAACAAAAAACAACTATTATTCCTGGGAAATAGAAGTTTATGTTGTTTGAGCCAAAAATTACAAAATGATCACTGTCCTTACTGGAGAAAGAACAGAATGCACTTCCTATTTCAGTACACAGTGAAAGTGCAAGCTAGACCAATCACCCAGTGATTTGTGGAGGAGAAGAGCTTTCACATAAACATTATTTGGAACTGAATTCAGTACTACTTATCTATTTCTAAATTATATCCCTGAGAGTTTTCAGAGATAATCCTGCTTTCTTTTCCTTCTGTTACTCAGAGCCTGGAGAATACAGGGAGTGTGGTATGGTTTGTCTAACTAAGTATTCTTCAGAAGTTCATGCACTTGGAAGCTTCTGCTAGGAAATTCAGTGTTGGCTGTGGCTTTGCCACCTTCTTCTCTTTCTGAGAGCTGGAGATTTTAGAGATCAAAAGGGTGTGGATGAAATGAACAACACAGCATCAGCTCACTAATTGATACCTATCTGGAATGTCATATTCTTCTTAACACAACATTTTCACTGAAGATATCAATATTTTTCACTCAACCTGCAAAAGGATTTCAGCCTCCACTAACTGTGGAGAAGAAAAATATCTGGAAATGCATAGGAGAGAAATAAACAAACATCTTTGGACTGCTGAAGAGTAGGAAGTTTAGCTCTGATGGTTTCACAGAAGATAAAAACAGTAATATGTCATTGTCTTGGTTTCAACAGGGACAGGGTTAATTTTCATCTTAGAACTGTATAACCATTAAGGTTGAAAAAGACTCCTGAGACTGAGTTCAACCATTAGCACAGCACCACTGAGTCCACCATTAAACCCGTTTTCCAGGTCCACATCCACACAGCTTTTGCCCACTTCCAGGTACGGTGATTCCACCACTACCCTGGGCAGCCTACTCCAATGCTTGACCACCCTTTCAGAGAAGAAATTTTTCCTAATATTCAATCTAACCCTCCCCTGGCACAACTTGAGGCTGTTTCCTCTTGTCCTGTCACTTGTTACCTGGGAGAAGAGACTGACTCCCACCTGGCTCCACCCTCTTGTCAGGCAGTTGTAGACAGTGATAATGTCTCCCTTGAGCCTCCTTTTCTCCAGGCTGAGCCCTCCCAGCTCCTTCAGCTGCTCCTCTTCAGACCTGAACTGCATGGAGTTCACCTTGGAACAGAGGCTTCTGAACGTGGTATCATTGCCCTTGAGCATCCAAAAAGCCTTTTCATAACAGGAAAGTTTTCTTCAGAGCTGAAAACTGAACAACAGACTCAGAATATTTCAACTATAAACCCCTCATTGGTAACTGCAAAAAAAAGTTCCAGCTGCTGAGATGTTATTGTCAAGGAATGGTGTTCACTTTCTTTAGAATGCTGTTCCTCAATTTCTGCTTTACAGTCACCAAATGTGCCTCATCAGAAAACAAAGAGCAGCTGGGTGTGTGCAGGTGCAAAACGAGGTCTCACAGGGAAAAACATCCTCAAAAGAGAGATTTTTATTTTCAAATATTCAGGTCTAAAACTAAAATTGTCTACATCTTTAAATAATCTAAAAGATATTAAGGTAAAATAAATTCGGCCATATAAAACACTCTGTTAACCTACATTTGAATAACCCAACTTAATTACAGCTCCAAAACCTGGCAGCTGTGTTTTCCTAATGCTGGATCAAGCAACTGAAGACTGCAAACCACACAGATTATCTGTGCTATTGCCAGAGCCAGCCCTGGGAACAGAAGGGAAGCAGATCACCTCTGTCAGGAGGAATTTCTGTGCTCATTTAAGGTTATCATTGGCAAGACTCAAAAATCTATGTTGTTCTAAATATATATGCAAGAAGACATTGGGTGATTTCAACAGCAAAGTGTGTAAATGTATTAAGATTGCTACAAGTAAGGACATCTTGATCCTCATATATTCTCACCACTGTTGGTCAAAACTGAAATCCCAACATACTTCATATGTGGATGCATCCTACTTCCCTGAACCAGGAGTTAGCTTTTCTCTTGTTTGCCAGAGGATGTATTTCCTGACATAATGAGGCAGGTTACTTATCTATCAAAATGACAACACAGACATTTCAGAGAACGTACAACAAATTCTCATTATTTACTACAAATATATAAACTGAAATGAAATAAAATTTAATAACTTGACTACATGAAAATTATGAAACGGTTTGTATTTTATACACAGCGTATGTACACTGGTTTTGGAAATGTGGGTTTCATCCATGCAAATTTAATACAAAACACTATTTACAAAAAAAAAACCAAAAAACAGAACAGTAAGAACATTTTTCAAAAGAAACATGTATGTTGGAAGCTCCAGCAATAATGGAAATCCTGAAAAAAGGCTTAATACAGTATAGTACAAGTAGACAATCTTCAAAAGTATGAAAGATGCACTTTACAAGAACATGAAATGCAAAATCAATTGAAATGCACTATCAAAAATTTTGCAAGTATATATACAATTTGAGCATCTGTTTTTAATGATCACTCTCCTGCTGTGCCCTCAGAACTACTTTTGCCACATCCTGCACACATTTACATGTTGACCATTTGGTTACATTTCATCTTCTGAGTTTTATAACCACAAGTTACAAAATAAAATAACTGAATACCAACTGAATTATAATTGTAAAGCAATCACATTTTCATTGTTCTAGACATTCCATAATAGTAAAAAGTATTCACATTATTCCCAATGTATCCCACCAACCCACCCTTTTTCACTACACCTGTGTGTGCTCCTCCTGGGAATCTCAGCCTTGCCTTGCTGCTGTGCCAAGAGCAGCTACAGCCAGGAACTCCCATGGCTGCAGGAATGCTTCAGGTATCATATCTCTTCAGCAAACAAACACAACTGCATCAACAGCTCCATGTGAAGAGCACAGTCCTGCACAGCTCCAGAACACTGAATTAATACTGAACAGTTACTGCAAGTTTCCGTGCCAGCTATGGCACAACCAAATAATACATAAATATAGTAATTTTGGAAATATTTCACTGGTTCACTCATTCTAAAAGGAAACAAAGCAAAAAGGTATCCTTGTGGAATTTCCAAATATTCTGTATTTTACAATCTGCCTTCATAAAACTATGATGGAAAAAGTTACGCTTGCCTTATTTAACATAACTTTGAATGAAGTGAGGAAACCCTCCTTAGTACCAAGAATTTAGTTTAAATGACTGACTTTACGGAGCAACTGAGTTACAAAACTCTGGTCTCACTGAAGCCTTGCAATCATAGACCTATTTAGGCTGGAAAAGACTTTACATGGATCAAATTCAGCTGCAAATTTAACACTGCCAAAATCAAAATTTTTCCAAAACAATTAAATTTCCTGTCAGTCTCAGCTATTCTTCTCCTTTAGAATTTCCTAAGATACTAGAGCCACATAAATTTTTTTTGGTTTTGCTTAAGATCAGGATTCTAAAATTTAAAAAATACTCTCAAAATTATTTCTTGAAAATGCAATTTTGATAATGCTTTTTTTTAAATAACGTGAACTAAAAAAGATTGATTAGATGTAATTTTATAATAACTGGTGTTCCTTCCCTAGAAACGGACCAAGTAGCTTGCAGCAATTTTGCTGCCCTTTGCCACTCATGCTGAAAAAATAATGGTCAAACCCAATGTATAATTCATACAACCACAATTTTAAGATATTATGTTGCCAAAATTGTACTATGTGAAATACCTAAAGACAAATAAAGCAAAGGGCATTTTATTATGTAACTACCATAGGAGCCAGAACTGCTCCTGTGCAGTGGCAAGTTTAAACTAAAATTCAATTAATCATATATATCCTCTATTTAAGCAGTGAAGATCAGCAGAATTTTTCTTCACAGGAAAAGAAAAATTTCTCTTCATATTTTACAAAACAAACCTGTAACATAACATTGCTCATTAAGAACAGACAGTTCACCTTTCCCTCTGTAAATTAATTACATATGACCCAGTGTGTTGCATATGGAACAAACTCAGCAATACTGTTTGCACTCCCTCACAGAAGTGCACAAGGGCCACATTAACTGGTTCAGAGCCACAGTGCAATTTTCAGTCAGAAAAGGTCTGTGGTTCCCAGAGCAAAAGCTTCCTCTGCCTCACTACATCACCCACTGCTGGTGAAAGTTAAATATTGGTGACTATCTGTTATCGATTACTCTTCAGTTCCACTTGGTAGTTTTGCTCAGGTTGTAGCATCTCTCTAAGAGCAAGAAGTGTTTCTGTCAGCAGCTGTCCTGCACAGGCCTCACTGGCACAAAGGCAGGGGATCACAAGTGGCACATGCCAGGTCCCTGCCTAGGGCTGGGCACAGGCAGTGCACTCTGCACCATTAGCACACCTCCTGCAGCACTGGGACACAGCTGTCCAAACCAAATGGGCTCTGGAACACAAAGATGGCAAATTCTTTCTTGTTCTAAGCTCTACTGAAAGCTCCACGCACTTAAGGATCCTCATCCCTCAGCTACAAAACATGTCCTTCTTTACTATGAGTGAAGGCTTTTCCTGGTGAAGTGATTAAATGTGAAATTAACTCAGAGCACTCTTCTGCTTGGACAACTCTACTTTGCCTTTCCCACTGCTGGTCTTAATGACATTTTTTTAATTCCAAATTTGTGTGTGTTGGTGTGTGTTTATTTGCTTTTGCTTTTCAAGTAGAGATCCTCTAACAGAAACACAGACATTAGCCTTTAGTGACATTTGATTTGCCAATACCAAACCACACCTCCTATCTGCAGAAGTGCTAAAAACTCCCACAGGTTGCTTCCAGTTGAAATCAGCAGAATCAGCCTTTCAAATAAACATTTAAGGAATCAGCAAAAGGAAGAAGTACCCGACCTTCGTCCTTCTTTTCAGTACCAACATGACACATGAAAGTTCCCTTTTAGTGAAAACAGATGTCTTAATTTCTGTTTGGATTTGGCTACAGAATTATGTCAAAATCTGAGGAGACTGCCATTAAATTACACAGTATTTGAAATAAAGATTTCAGTGCAGTAAAAACCTAGTGGTTGGCCTCACCTACAACTTTATTGAGGTAACACACCTTCCCACCTCACTTCAATGTAATTTTTCCTACCATCTAAATAATGTTTGGCTTATCAGAACATTTTTATTAAATGAATCCACATAACATTTTACTACTTCATTTGACTTACCAGAGGCCACTATTCTAGTCAAGAATCTGACACTAAAGTTTGCTAATGTCAAACAAGTTTAAGCCACGTTTGCTATGGTCTCCAGCTCAGGTGTTCCATAAATCAAAAAGGTGAGAGAATCTACTGAAGTCAAGGGTAAAACTTGCCTTGACTTCAGTAAAGGCTAGGATTAAAAAACAAAAAAATACTTATGATTCATGTCAGTCGTATAGTTGTATTGTTTCAAATCCACTCCTCCCTATTTTATGCTCATAGTTCTTGGTTAGATTTTGGAAGGCCTCCAGATGCAGGGGTCTGGATGGTTTCTGCATCCCAGCAGTGCCCCAGTGAGCACACTGGATTAGCAGTGCTGGAGAACAGATGTAAAGCATTTCTAAGATACTCTCTGGGAAGACACCACACTTCACAACAATTATTTTACTGTCACTGCTTTAAGACCTCGCCATATCTTGGACATTATTGCTCAAGTGAAAGATCAGTCACATGTGACATACTGCATCCAGTGACATAAAACACAGAAAAAATACACAAGGCCAGAAGCCCTGCCACTATGCTGATTCACTCTGTAATTTACAGTTCATGTAACATTATTGCAAAGTTTATTCGGAAAACTTAATGCACCCTCCTAAAGCTTTTAATGTTGACTTTTCTCCATATCCTAAGTGCAAATGGAGCAAGTGCAAAAGAAACTGAGCAGGCCTCTGTTTTTAACTATCCCATCAGCTGTATCAAATACTAAGTAATGGCATCAAATGGAAAATGGGCATCTCAAACACTGGAAATGTTTGGAGCAGGGATTCTGGAATCACACTCATTCACCAGTGCCACTGGAACAATTTCTTAAAAAAATGAAAGAGGAAAGAGGAAAGAGCCCCAGAGTAGCCAACAACATGAATGCACTAGATCTGAGAATGAATAAAAATAAGTAAGATGCTGGGAATAGAAAGGAAAGGGAGAAGGAGTAGAGTATGCAAATTCTTGTAGAGAGAAGACACAACTATTTCAACAGGCTACTTGGAAATGAAAACCTAAAATTCAAATCCTTTTAGCGTAATTTTTGAAATTGCTCTTAAAGAAATCACAATGGGTACAAGCCAATGTTAGCAAGGCTTTAGATTATTATTATTATTTATAAAAGCAGTTAGAGATGAGAAAAAGATTCATCCAAGCACAGTAGATCTTTACTCAGACTGCTCCTAAGGGTACTTGAAGGCTTTAATCTTTGCCATGCTAAAAGGGAAGCCTTGGAAGAATCATGATTATCCTTCCCAATAAGCAAGAAGGCAGCCATAATGGTTTCCAAGGAATGGTGAAGCAAGACTGTTGCTAGCAAATCTGTGGGGAAGAACTGCGAAGTACTTAAAAAAAAAAAAAACAAAAAAACCAAAACCCTAAGTAGTCAGCAGCTGCCATGCTACATCAAGGGAATTCTTAATGTTTACACTGTGATGTAACTTAATAAAATTAGTTCAAGAAGGAAAAATGCTACCTTAGGATCAGAAAATGTTTTTATATATGACAATGAAATAGCAGTGGAGATCAGTTTTCAGATAACTTGAAAGTGACAATTTATAGTTAGCACTTCCATGGCTAACACTGAACTAGATCTTTGCTCTGGTAGTAGCAACAATAGTGAAAGATAAGGACCTAATCTTTTTGAGTGGCTGGGTTTTTTAAATGTAGCAGGCAAGCATTTTGCTTAGTGAATTATAACTTTTTCATTAGTTTTTGCATGACTTTTAAGATAGTGACTATAATAAAAAATCAAGACTGAAGTTGTTAAAATAACCATTAAGAAGAGATACAAGAACCAATTAGAGACAGATTTGAAATACGTTATTTCAAATGTGAAAGCAATCCAGTTTCCTTAAACACATATTTATCTAACCTAAGATTTATATCTAGGACTTTGCAAATTAATTTATACACCAGCCTCTTCATGAGCTGTGTTTTAAGACAACACTGTATTAACAATAGTGGATTTCAACTATAACATGTACACTAACTTTTTTCAATAGATTTAAAAATAAGTGGCATTTTTAAACTTATCATCAGAAAAAGGTTACTTTTCCTGTCAGCTATTGCCTAAAAGGACTACAATAGAAGGAAGAGACAATACTCCTCCCTCATTCTTTTATGAATTATCTTACATGGAGTCTTGATCAATTGGAAAGAACCGAATCAAATCTTATCACATGCTTGGCAAACATATCCCTCAACTGAAAAGAACTTAGCCTGAAATAGGAAATCTGTGGCAGTCAAAACACTTTTTAAATTGAGCTACCTATTAATGAAGAACAAACTAATACAAACAGATCTACAATCAAAATTATGAAGTTATTTGCAACTTGTTTAGAGAAGAACTTGACTGGGTATGATTTCAAATGTTCTCAAAACACCAAGAATTTGTGCAGAAGCAAACAATACATGAACTCAGAAGTTTCAGAAAACCACCACAGTGGAAATGTTTCGTTTTCACATTTATCAATCGATCTAATGTCTGAGCACAGTGATGTGTACAAACTGACCCATGTGCTAATGCCACACTAATGTAAATTACACAATAAACCCTGCAAACACTGAAAAGATAAACACTGATACTTCCCAGCTAAATTATGGATATACCTGTTGTAAAAATGTAATGTGAGATCAGGAGCAATTACACAAAATCCTGAACATCACAGTGTAAACCTGAGATTTTGGCAGTTTTATCAAAATGTCCAAAATTACTCTGTATGAATCACTAGTCCTCATGTCTTATTCATCATGTGTATTTGTTTGTCCCAAAGAAAAATAGACAACTTTGTATTTGTCCAACAATACATTAAAGCAAAAGTAATTAGGTATTATCAAATTAAATATCATAAATAAAAAGTATTTACAGTATTTTCTAATTATTAAACAAATAACCAATGAAACTGTGCAACAAACTTAAAACACCCAACATCAAAAATGTGAAGTATTACTTAAATCTTCACATACTGATTTTACAAAAAAAACCTATTAAAATATTAAAAAAATTCCATTTTATCTATTTTAAACAAAGAAATTTCAAAAATGTTTAAGACTATTAAGAGTTATCAATTACACAGGCACTTCACAGGTAAACAATCTACAGTACAACTGAAAAAAAAATATTTGGCACCAACCTAGAAGACTGGGAAAACTCAATAAACTGTGTCCTTTTCTCACTGTATCCTGTTCTGTGTAATCACCAGACACTCAGACTCAATACTGGCAATGCTAGAAGTGCGTAAGTTACAATCAGGAGTGCAAAAAACAAAGAACGCAAATATTAAGCTTTCAGAGAGTGAAAGGGGATTACAAGTGATCAGTTGCTCACGTTTCTACCATCATACCATCGCTACATTTTTGTCTTATCTTTAAATCAAATGATTGACTCGAAAAATTAAAGTGACAAGGGGTGTGCTTTGTACTTTCAAAAGTAATTCAAACAACATTTTCAATGTAAAAAAAGAAATTCAGCATTTAACTCTAACACTGAGATGTTAAATGGCAGCTTTTAACTTCACTAGAAAGAGAACCTGATGCTACCACATTCTCTTTGTACATCCAATTACAAAAGAAAAAAAAATAGTTATGATCTTTTAACTGTGAACTGACTCAAAAGGTTTTCACACACAGCTCCAAAGTAAGGCTCTCTACAGCATCTGGACAGATTTTAGTTTTTGATGGCTTAGGTGTTCCCATGTAGGAGGCTGAAGTGCCTTAGAGCAATCCATATCAACAGAGCAAATGGGAAGCTGTCTAGCTGCCAGGAAGTCATGTCACATGGAAGAAAGCTGAGATACTTTCAACGCAGGCAACTCAAGCAGAGCTTGAACTGTGAGGCCAACCTTCACCAGACCCCTTTCCTCCAGAATGTGATGAGGCAAGCAAAGTCTCTCCTGCAAAAGAACAAGGACATTTAACCAGTTCCATGCCTTTGTCCCCAGAGTGGGTAACAAACACATTCTCTGAAGCCACACACATGTCAGGAAGACACTTGCAGAGAAAACACCTTTGGCCTTAAAAGTCACATGTGGTTCTCTACAGCAACAGGATGGGCAGAAACCTGTTATAATTATGATCTGTTTAAAGTGTTAAACTACGACAGTGTCAGAAGATACATAAAAGACTGCTAAATTCATAAAGTAAAGGACTTTTCTTCTCATAAGCAAAGTAAGAAAAACAAGCTGGTGGGTGTTGTTGGCTCAGTGGCCTTCTTCCCCTTTCCCCTGTTTTGCAGACTTATTACCAACCTTTCCCTTGGGATAACTTAGAAGTGCTGATAGACTCAATAAGAATGATTCTCCAAGAAAGGCATCATTCAGTCTCAAAATTCAGCACAAGTTGGACAATCTTCCCAACTGCCAGCTGGCGTTACAAGTAATTCATGAGGTAAATCTCAGCACCTCTAGCTTCTGAATGGCCTGTAGCTCCACATGAGACAGAAATTATAGCAGAGCAGTAAACTAGCTTCTAATTTTATTCTTGCACTAAAGAAGATCAAGGCAATTTTGTTGTCTCATAACATGCAGGAATGATTGAATTTTTAGGGTTTTTCCCCTCATAAAAGGAGGCAGGAAGATAAACTTGGGCAACAGAAGCGCAAGTAATGGGCTGCAAGTACAGCCATGCTAAAAAAGACAGCCAATCATTCAGCCTACTGACTTCTGTAAGTGCAGGATATTTCTTAGGCAGACTGAACTCATGCCAAAGTGAGTTGCTAAACTGAAGACTTTCAAGAAATAAAACTTCACCCTCTCAAGTCCATTCCCTTGTTTAGATGACAATATATTTTACAAGGAGGTCAGTGTTATTTCTACTATTAAGAACTGTCTAGAAACCCATAAAGTAGCTTCCTCAAGTTCACCCCATAAGTCTGGAATTTTTAAGTTCTCTGTCAGTGTCATTATGACTATTGCTCCCTAAATAAAGCTCCCCTAACCCCCCAAACTCAGTATTTGCTGATGTTTTCTGTGCTTATTAATACATCAATAAAGCAATTAGTGTACCTGTGGAACGCCCAATTTTTTACAAGCATCAAGAAAGTTTTCAACATTTCTTCGGCACTTTGCCATGCTGAGTTTAGGCTGTGAAGACAAGGTATTAGATCTTCATCAGACATTCATGAAGGAGTCTGTATTTCTGATGCAAATTCATTTACAGTTACAAAAAAACACAAGACACATTCTATGAAGACTCAGTAAGAGGAAAATAGTTCTTAAACTAAACTTCTGAGCCTCAGTTAATGCTTCTTCCAGAAAAAACGAAATGAGTAATGTAGCAAATTAATGCGGTAAACATGAGTCACAACATTTTATAACTGAAATTCAAGAGCTTGTTTTCATGTAAGAAGTACCAAAAATGAGATAAATTATTTATGCCTTACCACTGCTGGCGATGGGACATGAATGCTGGCAACAGAACGCGGCCTTATATGATTGGCTAAATGGCAAAGAACCACTCCATCCATCAACGCTGCCCCAATGTCATCTGGCAAAATTACCTTCAACCTGGATTCAAGATTCTAGGAAAAAGGCCATAAGTAAGTTACTCTCAACATTAGCTAATTTTTCATTTTAAATCCAGGGTATTTTAAAGCATGTAGATGTTTAAAAGGAACATTTTAATACTAAAGTGAAATAAACAGAATAAATTTACACTTTACTCAGCATGAACATCCTTTTCTCCTTATAGGCTCTGTGTTCCTGTTGTTTGTATTATTGGTTTTTCTTGTGTTTTATGTTATTTTGTTGTTTTTTTTTTTAAATGACACAACAACATACATTGAGAAAGACCTTCTGCCAACAACGACCAGAATACATAGCTCTCAAGCCCATACAACAAACTCACTGTTCATAACAGGAAAGCACAGAACTCAAGGACTGAAGTGTTATGCCGAATATGTCATCAGTGCTTAGTGGGCAGAATCTGAGAGTTGAAACCATACAGGATTTTATGAGAAGGAGGAAAAGAAAAAAAAGGAAGCACAACTGTGGGAAAGGCTACTTCACTTGTACAGATGTAAGTTAAGCTGGCCAACGCCCCATTTTTCTGTTGCAAAACAGAGAAGGCAAACAATGATTTTTCCCACCCCAACAACAAGACTTTACAGCTCAGGAAGTGAATCAGACAAAACAAACATCCTTCATAGAAGTCACACGACAAATCAGCACTGCCCTGAAAAGCAGAGCAGCTATGATTTAATTAATTCTAACTGCTAAATGCCTTGAAAACAGAACTACACACAAAAAAAAAAATTACTGGAAATCTGAAATGTAGATCCCATTCAGGTCTATGAAATTTGTAGAAACTTTCTACACTCAAAAAGCATTTGGCCATTTAGAAAACAATAATCATTTTTCTTCAGATCTCAGGTCAGACACTAGCAAACACAAGCAGATTTGTTGTCTCCCTAAGAAAATTTAAAATTTCAGAAAAAAATTCATTTCACTTTGTTTTTTAAAAAGAAAACAACCTCAACTAAGTCCTAGTTGGTATTTTGGTTTGACCCAAACCAAAATGTTTGGACCCAAACAAGTATCAGTGTAGCCTGTTACATGAAATTCTTTAGGAAGAAATACCACAACAGGGATGCCCTTGTACAGCTGCAACAATCTGGAGGCCTTTAAAATTAAGGTTTAAATTGTGGTACAGAGCAAACTAAATGCACTGCACCCATATAGTGAATGATGGTACCTACACTGCGAAGCTGTCTGATTTGCTCCCTTTCTTCCCTTAAATGTTCCATTTTCCTCCTCATAGTAAACCCAGGATCCACTGCACCATAGTCCTGGCGTGAGGCACGGCTGAAAGCTATCAAACATGAGGGAAGTCAATCAGCAGAATTCAGATCGAAAACATTCAAAAACTAAAGATCTGTAACTGAGGATAAAAACAGGAAAAAAACTGCAGAACTTTTAAAAACAAATATATTTAAGCATCCTGCTAGAAAGATGCTGCCTATGAAACATCTTCAAATAAAATGCAGAGATCATCTTACTTAAGTGTAAATGGATAATTAGAAAATACGGAGACTGAACTGACTTCAATATTGAAGTATCAGTATGAGACATACAACTCTATCTGCACTTCTTCAGGAATCTCAATCTAGCTTTGAAAGTATTTGCATTGTGTTTTATTTTAATCAAGTATAAAGCCTTTAAGCCATCAAACCTCAAGAACAATTGTGTACTGTTTCCTTGTTCTCTGACAGTGACTAAATATGCAGAAAATAAATGAGTGGGGGAAAAAAAGCTTAAAATAAAAAAAACAAAAACAAAAAAAACTCTGCAAGTTGAGCAGCTTCCAATTATCTGTTTGCCAAAGCAGCTGTCTGTGACTTTCCCAGTACTATGCAGTGATAAGTAAATTGAGTGAACTGCTGTACTGTGACATCTGCTATGCTTACTGCCTCTTGCAGCCTGGGAAATAAACACATTGTGTTAGAGAACAGCAGCTTACCTGACCTTGGTTTGAGACCAAATGGACCATGAGTGTTACTATCTGTCCTTTCATAATCCTGTTAAAAGAGATGAAGTCAGTTTTCTTCCACTCATTAAAAGAAATAACTTTTGTTCCCATCAAGATACTGTTTAAATTTTTCTTGCCTGAGTCCTTCTGCTTAACTGTAAAAGTCTTTTGAAGAGGACAATATAAAATAAATTGAATTAATGTAACCTTCCCACATACAGATAAAACCCCTAATGAGACAGAAA
>VZTT01063531.1:0-10938 GCA_013400855.1 Buphagus erythrorhynchus | reverse complement strand
TGTATTGTCACTAATCTTTAGAAAGAGCCCGTAGCTCCTTAGAAGTTTCCTGTATGTTACTATTTCCCAGAATATATACAATATTTGACTATATTGTTAGTGTAGAGATAGTGCTGCATAAATCATGGGAAATTGCTGTACAGATGAAAGAATCCTCTCTGCTAAAGATACTTTCCCCTTCCTTTCTGGCATGCATTTGTTCTCCTGTCTTCTTACATGATAGTTGCTTGTTTACAGTAAAGAGAGATCAAATAATTTAAAAATAAATACAGTTTTTGTAAAGGGGTCAAGGAGAGTCCCAACATCTGGCATCAGTACAGGCAATTGCATTGTGATTTAAAAAATGTTCTTTTAAGGGTCAGTCTCATAAATCCCCACTGTTTTCCAAAGATACATCTTTTGATACGATTTGCTAGCATTGTCATAGTGTCAAAAAGCAAGAGATTAAGCAGCATTTGAAATCTGAAAGTGCAGCTCCATGTTCAGTCTGTTTGAGGCAAGCATTGCAATTGCCCTTGAGTATGACAGCTGAGAGTAGGTTTTATTCCTCTCAGAAGTTTCTGCAGCTCTTGCTCAAGATTTACAGAAGTGGAGGTCAGGTGCTCACAGCTTGACTTGGCTGAAAGGTGGCCACTCAGGCTCCCTAGAGTAATGAAGTTGACACCAAAACCATCACTTTGTTTAAAGTCAGTGGAGGTGGGATATCTATCAGGTTGGAGACCTGTGAGGTGCCCCTTGTGTGTCCTGTGTAGGCACCTCTGAGATCTCAGGCCCAGGTAATACTCTGGGCATTACAGCATGCAAATGGGCTGGGATGGAGCTCGAGCATACAGCACAAAATTTTAGGGTCTGGAGAACTGTGTATGGCCAAAGAGGCTGCTATCTCTCTAGCCCACCCTGTGGCTGCTCTGCTCGAGCATTGCTGTTGTCGTGTGCTGGTGAGCACAAACGTGGGACACTGTGTGTGCTTCAGCAACCAGCACCTTGTGGACAATTAAAACATGTCTTATAGCTCACATCTGAAAGCAAAAGGGTCTCTCTAGGTAAATGGTGGCAGCTGCTGTTGTTTGTGGCTTCCTTTGGTCCTGAGGCCTCATTGTTGCAAAGATTACCCCAGGTATGGATTGTAACCTCCCAGATCCCATATGGTCTGCAGTGGTTAAATTTCTTTACTCTCCAGGAACATCTAAAATAGTTTCCCATGCTGTGTCTAGAATTACTTCTGTTTTAGTTTCATTCTAGTTTTAGTTTCTAGTCCCTTCCTTCCTCTCAACCACTTCCCCCTTCCCTTTGCCTCCACTCATTCCCACCACCATCCCTGCTAGCAGTGCTAGGGAGTTACGGGTGCTGCAGTACAACGAAGAGAAAAGTCTGGGAAAGCTACACCAAGAAAATACATATCCAGTGTGTCTGAAATTGACCTGAGATCTGTTTTCAGTTTCCTCAGAGACTGCATGTTTTTGCTTTTATCTAGAAGGCACTAAGAAGAATAACTAAACCATTTCTGTAAGATGCTGTTTTCACTGGCAATAGCTGTGGACCCTTATTCTGCACCAAACAAAGTCAGGGCTTTGCCTTGGCACCGTATTTAACAGTGTTGTTTGCAGAAGAGAAGTTCGCTTTCCAAATCTGGGCAATTGATGCACGAAAGCAGCATCCTCTTGGCAAGGAAGAGCTCTCCCTGTTCATTGTGGATTTAAGAATGCTATCTATGGGCCCACTGGTGCTTGTTATTGAGCAAGCATATTTCAGCTTCCCCTTCCCCTTTCTTTTCCCCTTCCATGTGGACCTATGCAGTTCTGTAATATTTTGCCTTGAGGGTGACAAATGACCCACCTGAGTGTTTTATGGCTCTCCCTTGTTCCCACAGTATGATCTCGTGTGTGGCAATGCCTGGATGCTGGATTTCTCACAGGCCATCCTCAATCTGGGGTTCCTGGCTGGAGCATTCATCTTGGGCTATGCTGCTGACAGGTACAGTATAAGCTCTGCTGTCCTTTGGTTTGTTGGGAGGTTACATCACTCCTAGTATCACCTGCAACAAGCATGTGCCAACATTTTGCAGGTTTAATTCTCTTGGGATAAATATCCCCAAACTGAGTTAACAAAACCCAGTCACTGTAATCTTTGGTTTGATTTGGGCTGGAAATTTAATGCAGTGGTACTTACTGGTCCTGTTTGGAACTTAAAATGCTGTGAAATGAGCTTTTATTGTGGTTTCCAAAGTTTTCTGTGCACATCTGGACCCAGGAAGGGCAGAAGGACACAGAAACAAAAAGGAAGCATTCAGAGGAGCTTTCTGACTGATGTTTACTGAAGGATATTTAATAGGCTCCATTGATAAGAAAGCTGTTACCTGAGGAAAGAAGGAAGTGGCTCAGTGTGGTAACTCTCTCCATTCACAGGCTGGGCTGATGCTTACCTCTGAGGTCATAGCCCCTGCCAGCCAGTCCTCAGCTCTGTGAGAGCTGCATGAAACCAAGGAAAAGTCCCTCTCAACCTTACCCATTCTGTGATTCTGTGAAAAGGTGTGGGTGATATTCAGGCTTGAGTAGCTAACCTGCTCCAGAGTGGGGAGCTCCCACAAGCACTACCTTGCTCTGAAAGTAAAGAAGGGAGCCTAGTTTGTGCTATGTGCTGCTATTTAACAGTAGTCAATCTGTCCATTGGCTGAGAGCACCACTGATGGTTTCAGTGACAGAGCATTTTTCTTCGGTTTGTAAATTACTTTCTGCCTGGTTTATATTTTCTTTGGTATCTGTAGTAATAATAATAACTTAGAGTATGGTTTCTTCATAGGCAAACTTATCTGTAATGGCATCTCAGATAGAAAATTTTGAGTTAGGAAACAAAAGTAATTTCAAGGAAAACTTCATCTTTCCAGGGCATATAGTAGTAAGGGAAAAAGCAAGGGAAAAAGAAGCCATGGCACAGACTAACTTAAAATATCTCTGCTCAATGTCTGGCCAGGCAATTGTGATACTAGCACCACAAAACTGTGAAAGAGCAGAGATATTACAGCCAATTATTAAAATAAAATAGTATGTCTAGGAGTGCTTGTGTAGTAAGCCTGATGACACTACTGTACAGCTGTGAATGTTGTATATTGACAGAACTGGGGGAATGTGCTGCAGCCAGATCATTTCGCTCTTGTCTCCTTGACAGCACTCAAAAGAATGGATCTGGTTGAAAGTTGCCTGGGTTTTGTCCTGCATTAATTCTTTTCATGAAACCCTTTGAACAAAATGAACAAATACTGTTCCAAATACTTTATGGCAATACAAACAGCTACAGCATTTTTCAGTTTCTTATTGAAACAACAACAACAAAGGAGAAAAGATCTAGTTGTGCTCCAAAGACACAATTCCATGGAACTACAGGAACACTTTTTTTTTTTTAATTATGGCTTACCTGGGGCACATAATTATGTTTCTCGCTGGAAAGTGAAACTACTGAATACATTAGGCACATTTTGAAAAGAAGTGATCTAAACCTAAACCAAACCTAGAAAATCACATAGAGTAGTTAAAGCAGAAATGACTTTCAAAGAACTAGCTGTAATTATTATTAGAAGACTAATCTGTGTAAACAGAAATTCCCAGCAAAAATTGCCATTATCAAAAACCTGATCAGATCAAACACCTGAGCTGTAACAAATGGGCCACAGTTTAGGTACAAAAAGACAAACAGTTTTCTAAAACAAAATGGAGTCTGGTGAGGACATCACAAGTTTTGAAATTAGTGATGTAAAGACAGTGGTAACTACCACAGGGATAAGAGTTCCATATCCCAAGGGCCAATACTACAAAGTTTCAGAGAGCCACCTTTTGGAAAAAAGCTGGTGTCAAAAAGGCACTTCCAGATCTAGCATTAAAATGAAATGTTGTGGGAAAAAGAAAAATCTTTGTGTCTTTTCATGATTTCCATTTGCTTTTCCTTTTTCAACAGATATGGCAGAATCCCCATCTACCTGCTCTCCTGCCTTGGGGTTGGGATATGTGGTATCATAGTAGCATTTTCACCAAATTTTACTGTATTTTTGATCTTCCGTTTTCTCCAAGGCATGTTTGGCAAGGGAACCTGGATGACAGGCTATGTGATTGGTGAGAGTTGTTACCTTCTTTTATTCTTGGTTACGGAAAGGGAGGGATTTTTGGAGGACAACGACACTGGCTGCATCTGCTTGTCATAGTATTTTTTCTTGGGAACAAAGCACTGGCCCTGGAGTCAGCAGACAAAGAGTAACCCAAGTCCATCCTAGTAATGCATTTGTCTACCAATGATTAAGAGGTAAGGAAATGGATTATTCATAAATAAAGGTTTTGTTATTTCATAGGAGATCACCAGGATGATAAAAATCTCCAGAGCAAGCCCCAAATAAACCGGATACACAAACAGGGACATGGTTTATTTTGGCAGAGTATGAATGTCTTCCACAGATGCTCAGAGGAGTTAGCTGCTTCTCCTCACTGGGAGGACAGCTTGGCTGGCTGCTTTCATTCTTTAGCTGGGAGATTTTGCTTAGTGTTAGGCTGGACACCAGGGTCCATATTAGGATTATAATTTTCCTGAAAAGGGAAAAAAAGGGAAGCTTTGTTATAAATAGCATCAAAACAGCAGGGATACAGAATCTCCTGTAGATTATAATTTATCAGTCTATAGTCTATAGCAATTAAGCTCTTTGCATAGCAAGCTTCCTTTTGACAAGGAAAGGATATTGTTGTGGTGTCTTGAATGACTGCCAGGTTCAGTAAGGCAGTCATAAAGCCTGGAAAAGCCAGACAGTGAGGAAGGCATTCTGCAAGAGATGGGATGTCAGGCTTAACTTAAAAATAAAACCAGCCATTTGGTGATCTACTGTTATAAACCAAAACATAGTGATAACATCATTATATTGGGCAAAAGCTTGTATCATTGCTGTTGTCTATGAGGCCTGTGACCACTGTTTAAAATTCCTAGTGGAATTTATATGAATGGGAGCAGAATTGCAACCAGACATAAACACTTACAGTGAGACCTGGGAGCACTGTGGTGATGTACATGCAAACATACCAGTCTAGCCCTTTTAGCATCTAAAGCCCAGAAGAACCTTGCTGAGCAGCTCCTGTCCAAGATCCAGGGAAAGGACCAGAAGCTGCTTTTCCTCTTATTTCCGTGCACGTGAGTTAATTTTAAACTGAGATTTTATCTTGAAACTTTGGCAAGTGCTCTAACCAGCAATATGTTTTATGACAGACCCATGGCTTCCTTAAAATGGTCAAGCCTTACCAGAAAGGAATGTTTTTCAATGCTCATATCAGGCTGCCTGACTTTAGGGAAAGATTCAGAGATCCTAAGATCCTCAATACACTGTATTACTGCAGACGTAAGCAAGGTGCCTAACTCTTGGATAGAGTGATTCCTTCCAAATTCCTTCAGGGATCAACCCTTATCTCCTGGGATCACTCAGAGTATTTGCCAACCTAACATCTTTGAAGAAACATATACAGATCATAGGTTTGTTTACACCAGGAGGGTGGTTGCTATTAATACTTTTCCAAAGGTCTTGATATGTGCTTCAGGCTGCCCCAATAACCTCCCTTTGTTTTTATGTACAATCCAGCTCTTTTGGGTGCAGTGCTAGTCAGATATCTTTAGGCAACAGAGTTGCCCCTGAGCTATGCAGACATGATGGACAGTCTATAAAAATGGTCATGCTGTCATATCTCTCAGCATTGGCAGCTAAAACAAACCATTGTTACTTGTAAATTTGTGCCTCCTTTAGCTAAATAAATAAATTTAAAATAAAATGTTTTCTGTGTGTTGCAAACCAAGGTAAAACCCTCTGCTTTTACCCTGAAGGTGTTGTGGTGGAGACAGTTTTGGAACCAACAGGAGACACTTTTTCCCACCTCAGTTGTGGATGTCATGGCCATGGGATATTGCCTGAAAAACGAGCATAGATTTCAGAGCTATTAGATAAATTTACAAAATAAAAAATCCACCAAATGATTAAAAAGAAGCCCTAAACAACAAAAGCTAAAACTTTCCTAATAAATAAACAAACCAAACTAGATCATACCTTACCCTCAGAGCAACCAGCATGATACAGTTAAACTCACTTACCCACAGACACCTTGTCCATATTACCTGCTGGGAGCAGCCTCTGCCTGATGGATCCCCTTGTCTGGGGCATGTGCCAAAACTGCACCAGGGAGAGTGCTAAGGATTTCCCACCAAGCATGATCATGGTGCAATCTCAAACCCCTGCTGTGGCCCTGTGTGGCTCAGTAGCCAACACACAGTCAGAAACCCCTCTGGCTGAAGAAGGGTGGGTGAGTTGATGAGGAGGTGTCACTCATGCTTGCCCTGGACAGCCTCAGTGACATGCCTACACTGCTGAAGACAAGATGCTGGGCTAGACAGAACTGTGGCCTGATAAGGCATAGCCTTCCTAATATTTCACCTCTGATAATTTTTTTCAAATTGGGTTTGTTTCTGTGTTATTTATTTTGGCTTTGTCTCTACTCAGTGACGGAGATCGTTGGTTCTGATCAGCGGATTGTTGGAATCGTGATTCAGATATTCTTTACCCTGGGAATTATAATTCTCCCTGGAATTGCATACTTGATTCCCACCTGGCAGGGGATCCAGCTGGCCATTTCACTGCCCAACTTCCTCTTCCTGCTCTACTATTGGTAATGTTGCAGTCATTGCTCTCGTCATTATTGCCATTGCTATTTGAGCACCTTGAGAGTCCTGCTGTGGCTCCAAGTCTCCAGAGTGGAAGATGTAGGTTAGGAAGAAGACATTTACATATTGCTGACTTTGTAATTTGTAATTCCTTTTTAGTGAATCACAGACATATATTACTTTAGTTTTTCTGCCCATAGTTTGCCTCTCTGATCAGCCACAACTGGACCATCACAGAACCCTGCTATGTTGTAAGGTTAACTTGACCGAAGTTTGTTTTTCCCATCAGCCATGAGACCCCATTTCTGGCTCCCATTATCTACTTAGTTGAAGTCTGACCTTGCTCTCAGGTCCCCTGAGCTGAGCAGTACAGCTGATGAGGAAGCAGAGCTCTAAGCTATGGTAAACACCAGTCTCAGTGCAGCTGTCCGATGGGATGGACCCAGAGACTAACTAATCCATGGAGCCTCCTCCTGAACATTGCTTCCTTAAATGCTGCCTGCTGTGAACTTTAAGATAGTGAATCATCTCAACCCTAGGCTAGCAGAAACAGAAACACCCATCAGTGGTATTGCTTTGTGTTCAGTTTTTAAAAGAAGTATACATTTGTGTGTGTATCTTATAGTGATACAGCCAGAAGCTTCCTGATCTGCCTGCACGTGTTGCTCTATGTGCTTAGTGCTGGCTTTCATTGTTGCTGTTCTACAGGAACCTTCTTTGCTTGTTGGTTATACTTTTGACAACCATTGTGCAGATATAATAGTTAGATTTCTGATTTTCCGGCTTTGCATAGTATTGATGTAATCTGTTTTTTTCTTTCTTGCCCACTAGGATCAAATATTTTACAGAAGGTTGACTAGAAAAGCAGTCCTCAAAACAGTTTTTGTATCCCAAAGACTGAAAAAAAACAAACATCTGTGTTTTGTGCTAATACAGGGTAAAAGATAAAGGACTTTATCTTAAGATAAAACACTTAATAATGTTACAAGGTAAAACCTTATTTACGACTTTTGTGTTCGTACAGGGTGGTTCCAGAATCTCCACGTTGGCTCCTGACACGCAAAAAGGGAGAGAAGGCATTAAAAATCATGCGCAACATTGCAAAACATAATGGGAAATTTCTCTCACCACATTACTCAGAGGTACTCAAAGTCATATGTTTGAGCTAGAGGTTTTTTGTAAGCTTTCTTAAGCTTTGGAAGGTTCAGTGATGTTAAAATGCGTTCTCGTTAAGGGATGGACAACACTTGAAGAGTCACACCAGAACAGTGTGTTGTCAATCACAAAGCACTTTGTTAATTGCGAGATTAAAAAAGTGAACTGGCTGAAATATATGGGCTTTAAAAAATAAGTTTGCAAAACAAGGAATCTTTCTTTTGTAACACTCCTACTTCAAAAACTTGTGGGAAATATCAGAACCTAACTTGAGGGGCAATGGTATTTCATAGCAGTTGCCATTTTATCTGACAGAGCAAGTGGAGATAGCAGGATCCACTTTCCTGGCTCCTTTTCTAGAAGTTCCTTTTACGACTCTAAAAATAAAAGGAAAGTAGATTTTAAGTATAAACTTGCTTCCATCCCACAGTGAGAAAATACACTGCAAAGTTCACAACTGAGGAAGCTCTGTCTGAGATCACTATTCACAAAGTAGGATGATATGCGTTAGAGTTACAGTCCTTTGGCCAGGGGTTGTGACAGAGCTTGAGAAGACTGATGCATTTCAAATAATGCTGTTGTGACATTGCAGCATTTGGCTGTGCTGGTAGCAAGTGTCTGGCTCTCAGACCATGATTACTGCAGCATTGGACTTACGGTTCAGTGAGAACAGATGTGGTTAACTGGAGTGATCATTAAGGTCCCTTTCAACCCAAAACACTCTGTGATTCATGTGCTGGGAACCCAGAGCTGGATGCAGCACTCCAGGTGTGGTCTTACAAGGGCAAAGCAGAGGGACAGAATCCCCTCCCTCACCCTGCTGGCCAGGCTGCTTTTGAGACAGCCCAAGATACAATTGGCTCTCTGGGATCCAAGTGCACGTTGCTGGGTCGTGTCCAGCCTCTCATCCACCAGAACCTCCAAGTCCTTCCAGGCATGGCTGCTCTCAATCTGTTCATTCCCAGCCTGTGTTGATACCAGGGGTTTCCTGGACCCAGGTGCAGAACCTTGTTAAACCTCATGAGATAACAAAAGGACACAGACCTGTTGGAGTGAGTCCAGGCTGTGAAATGATCAGAGGGCTGGAGCACCTCTCCTGTGGGGAAAGGCTGAGAGAGCTGGGGTTGTTCAGCCCCAAGAAGTAAAGTTTCCAGGGAGACCTTAGAGCTGTCTTCCAGTACTGAAAGGGGAGTTACAAGAGAGATGGAAAGGGACTTCTCTCAAGGGCATGAAGGAACAGAACAAGGGGGAATGGCTTCAAACTGAGAGGGCAGTTTTAGATTAGATATTAAGAAGAAAATCTTTGCTGTGAGAGTGATGAGGCACTGGAACAGATATCCCAGAGAAGCTGTAAATGTCCCATCCTGGATTGTGTTCAAGGCCAGGCTAGACAAGGCTTTCAGCAACCTGGCCTAGTAGACAGCGTCCCTGTTCATGGCAAGGGAGCTGGAACTAGATGAATGTTAGTGCCCCTTCCAACCCAAACTATTCTATGATTCTATAAATTATTGTCTTTTGCAGGGGCGTATACACCAGTGTGATTCCCACATCCAGGTCAGAATAATGCAGTGCCAAGCGTGCCCCAAGTCATGTAGCAGGAAGTTTGTGCTGCTGCAGCTTCCCCTCCACATTCAGTCCTGCATTCCTACACCCACTTCCTCTCTAAACATCAGCGTTTTCAAAGCATCACATCAGAAAGATGTGTCTTTCCTTGCTTTTTAAGTTGTATTAATTTTTTTTTTCAAAAGTATCCATGCTCATGACCTTAAGTCACTCACAGCTGCAACAGATTAACCTCCACACATCGAGATTTGTGCTGGATGTGTTCCTGGGACCTTTTTAAATCAGAATCTCTGTCATCCTCTGTGCTGTGCCCAGAGGAAGAGAGCATCTCCAGGAAGTGCATGGATAATGGATCAAGGGTATTTCTCACATTAACTGATATCAGGCTTCTCTTTCATGAAGCAGCTCCAGAATTTCAGGCTAAGTGCTGCAGGTGGGGAGGCTCAGAGAGAAGTGAGAGGCATTATCTCAGTGCACTTGGGCTCAGATTTTCCAGTGTGTCTGTATCTACTTCATCGGCCAAGTCCTTTACACAGCTCTGGATGTTGCAGCTTTGGGTTTTTGCTGGCACGCAGAAAACACAGATGACCTTTATATGAAAAAGGATAAACATTTGCTACTTTCACTTTGTGAGTTACGACACTGGTATAGGTCAACCTCAACCAGAACTCATTAAATTAATTTTAAATTATAAACTCTTTTTTCCCAGTTGCTCATATTTATCCTACCATGGAGAGTTTTTCCAAACTAATTTTCTCATTCTTGGTCTCTATCCAAAACCAGGATGAACTGCTACCCTATGAGTAGTAGCTGCTTCTTAAGAGAATTGTGGATCAAGATCTGTCCCTTTATCTACAGATTTTTTTTCTACCCTATAGAATATATCTAGACATATGCATTTCTTGCATACATTAACTTACATATGAAAATGTTATATACACCCATATATGTATAAACCTGCATGGCCCATGAAGAATTAAGCACGTGTAGGACTATATACATAAAAATAATTGTGGGAAAACTGACATGTAATTTTGCTGGAACATGAAAATATGAGGAAAGTTATAAAACTTCATCCAGATTTTTCAAATATTGTATCTTTGGAAACATGGGCCCTGTCACTGAATTCCTAACTACACTGGTGTGAATAGCAAAGCTCTCCTTGACTTCAAAGAACAAAAAGAGGATTTTTTCCCCTGCAAAGTGTTGACTCTCCATAGTGCATTTTTTTCTTCATCTATAAAAAAGTGCTCAGTCATGCCTGGGATTATTTTGACTTTATTAAGACATAAAAATATAAATGACAGTTGTGCTGAATTTATCTTTAGTCCTCTGGAAATCTAAAGCCATATTTGCACAAAGTCACAACTGATAGCTGGCAGCCTGTTCTTATAAACAACAGACATGGCAGCTTTATAACCATATTATGAGAGAGTCCAAGAGCAGTGCAGAAACCCAGCAACCTCAGCCTGCCTCACTAAGGATTCTGGCATGCAGCTCAAGTGGCAGTGCTTTGAAGAAAACTTTTGGCTCGGCTTACAGAAGAAG
>VZTT01063529.1:2031-24482 GCA_013400855.1 Buphagus erythrorhynchus | reverse complement strand
TAATTGAAAACTTTAATAGAAACTCACTGTTGTTTTACAAAACTTCAGTAGTTAGCAACATCAACAGTTAGGAAGGGAAAATAAACACATCTGCAATCAGTATCTTAATGCTGCAGTTCTCAAGATCCAAGAGGCTGGATCTGCAATTCTGTCCGAGGAAGTGGATCCTCATTAGCGTCACTATTAATAAAGTTCAACATTATGAAACAGGCACCAACCTAGGGACATCTAATGAATGTCAATTTTCATTCCACGCCCATTATCACTTCAAATTTCACTGAAGCGTGTACACTAAAAATCTCTAATTATGTTTATTAGTCTACTTATGCTGAACCTATACAGATCAGAGATTTTCTGTTCTACTTTCACACTATGACTGGAATAAGATTTTTGCCCATGTTTCCAAATATACTTGCTGAAAGCAGAGAAGATGAGCATTATTTGATTTTTTTCCATTTCACTATTCAAGCACATTCTACACTAGCCTGCCTGAAGTAGCAGAAACTTTGGAACTCTGTGAAATACTGCTGGTTAGGGAATATGAGCATCAGTTAGCTTCCTGAACAGCAAAACAGTGCAAAAGCCACTAGCAAATCTCAGCAGCTGCAACAGACTGCTTGCTTTCCCCAGAAATAAGCCTATTAAGAGCAAGGTCCTCTTGCCCTGCTACCCCCTTCCCCCTCCCTGCCCCAACCAGATGGCTCTGTTATGGTGATTAGTAAGCTTAAGACTATTACTACTTTATTTTTCTCTCTCCCCTTACTGCAAAGGAGAGTACTAAATTAAGTATGGATTTATTACAAGGTAACAGCTTTGCATTTTTAAAAACATTTTATATTAGGTAATTTTCTGCATTGTTACCAAAATAAGATACAGCTTTATTCTATCTAAAACTGCTGCTTATGTTTGCAGGATACCTTAATACAATTACATCTGTCAACATTACATAATGGCTTAGATCATGTAGGTCACCAAAACTCTTCCCTACAATCTTCTCACCCCAAAATAAAAAGGTGATCTTTTAAAGTCTTTGCTCTCAATTCTGCAGATTGCTCTGCAGGAAAAATGCCTAAATCAAAACTACACAGTGCTGCAAGAGGTGGGACACTGCTGACAAAAAGTTATGGACCCTATGAAGAACTTACATCTGTCAGCAGTCCATTGTTTTACTAAATGACACTATTTTACAAAAAATAGCAATTTCTTTCATTTCCACTGCTAGTTTGTACGAGCTTGAAGAAAAAAGTGCCATTCCACAAATCATTCACAGAAAAAGGTCTCTTGCCTGCCAGAAGTGCAGTATCACACAGCTCACTGTTACTTTGCAAGCACATTTCCCATATTTTACTTAAATTAAAAGAGACACATGTCTTTCTACCCCTAACGAACCTTAGGCCAGAATGAGAAGGCAAATGTTCTCTCATGAAGCAGCTGAACCACAGAGGGATCCCCGTCTTCCATGTAGAATCCATCGCGTGTTTCATCCCTTGCGGTACTCATAGAGGCATTGCTTTCTTCATCAAAATTCTTACCCTGAGAAACTGCTCCTGCTGAATAACAATCATGATCAGGCATTAACATCCAGTGTCTACCCAGCTAGATAGGCTAAGGCAACCAGGTTTGACACAACATTTCTAACTCGGGCTTTTGTTCAGTAATTACTACAGCAGAGCCCCAGCCTTCCACATTTGGCACAGAGACCATGCTTATTGGCTCAGGGAACTATCCTGGACATCATCCCTTGTGGGGGAATACCCTGCTGATGCTGGATGGTTCTTATGAAAGCTTATTTAGCCACCTGATACGTAGAAGGGCAGAGGAACTGCTACATGTAGCCCATCCCATACTCCAAAATGTCACCCTGTGTGCCACTTACCAGCTGGCACGAACGACAACAGCTGTGGGGCTTGTGTTAAGCATATAGAACTGATCTGACCAATGTATTACCTTCAGGTTGGGAGGATTCTTCTGATTTATCATCATCTTCCAGTTTCTCCTCTTCATCTTCTTCTGAACCTTTCTCAGAAATAGATTTTGGATCTACATCTGTACTCATTTCTATGTCTTTCAATTCACATTTAACAGAGCCAGGCTCAGCCTCAGCATCGCAGTCTGGTTTAGTGTCCTTATCTGTAGTATCTGTCTCCTCTTTGATTTCAGACTTTTCTTTGGCTGCTGGGTTTTCAGACCCTTCAACTTTAGACTCTGTTTGTTCTGTAGTCTTTTCTTCTTGTACTGGTGTAGAAGGGACAATTGGGGGTGTTTGACTGCAGCCAGCACCCAGAGGGTTTACAGAAGAGACAGTATTTACATTACCTGTCCCCCTGTTTTGAGCAAAGTTTTTGTGAGCCTCAAGAAAAGAGAGTTCA
Organism: Buphagus erythrorhynchus; assembly: GCA_013400855.1. Classification (NCBI taxonomy): domain Eukaryota; kingdom Metazoa; phylum Chordata; class Aves; order Passeriformes; family Sturnidae; genus Buphagus; species Buphagus erythrorhynchus. The sequence continues at coordinate 22,113 of VZTT01063529.1, read as the reverse complement.
GGATCATTCAGAATGTGATAATCTGTCCTACTGACTCCATGTTTAGCAGCACCAATCAGTAAGTCTTTATCATGTTTACCACACTCCCACCACTCTGGCAGGTCCAGACTTGGCTGGCAAAGCTTCAGCCTCTCCCCCAGCTGCGGGTGATGGAGAACCTGTTCCCGGATCTTGCGCAGCAGCTCGATGCGATATAAAGTTCTAGAAGCGCGCTCCTCTGTGATGGGCTCAATCAGCGTGGAAAGATCAGGAGGTTCTGCAAGGACATCAAGTTGTACTGTTTAACATAGATTGGATGCACACCCATTCCAAAATCATTACACCTGGGCATGAAGTTTCAACAGTCCCACGGTCTCACAATATTCATGCTGATTTCCAGAGTCAGTTAAAACTTACCATCATCTGGTTTGACTGGCATTCGGCACACTCGTCTACACATATTCACAAAGCCATTAAAATACTTCTCCAAGCTTTCATCGGACTTTTTGTCAAGCCTGGCAAATGCTCTGAACTGATTCCATTCAAACTGATGTTTTACAGGATCAAAAATAACTCCAAAAGTAGACACCACACGATAAAAATCAGCTTCTTCTCTTCTTGTCCATCTAGTCAAGGAAGAAGCAAGAGAAGTGAGGCCAGTGGATAGATAAGAGTCCAAACATGTTTAGAATGTTTAGAAGACCCAAAACCCCCTTAGTTTATTCTATCAAAACAAAAGAGCGGTGCGGGTGACAAAAGAGCTCAAATAACATTTAAAGAAAGATATCACTGGGAAACTCACTTTTGTCGTTTCTCAGTTATTATAGCTTCCCTTTCTGCCTCCAGTGCCCTCACTTCTTCTCGAGGCCGACGTCTCCTGCGGTCAGTCTTCATTAGTGCCTCTTGCCTCATTTGTTGCCTTTTATAGCTGCGCTGATAGGCAGTAATGAGGCGACGCAGACGGGTAGTCAGGGTTGAAGTGTTGGGCCAGTAGAGTTGCCCTAACTCAGTGTTGTTTTCACTGTGTTTGTCTAGAAAAAAAGAGTATTTGCACTGCAAAACCAACACTAAACATTTCGAAGTTTCTATGGCTATAGCTGGATTCCTGTTCTATCAGATAAGAACATGTGCCATTAATACTGGTGCATAATGAATTAGAAACAGGATAACTACTGGTAAGAGATAAAAAACAGAATCAAACCATCCACCTCTAAGAACTCAGAAATGCTTGTGAAGCATTTAGAGATAACCATCAAGCACTGTGATTCTATATTATGAATGCAAACATATTATGAACACTGCAAGTATTTAAATTAATGCAATGCATCTTTAAATACATTACTAAGATCATTCTGCCTCTGAGGAAACACCTATGCTTATCATTTCCCACTATATTATTCTCACTTAAACTTGGCAATTTTCCTCCATACTGAGGAAACAACATATTTGTAACTTCCAAGATTATCTCGGCGAAACCATCAACGGCTGCATTATGAAACATCCGGTCTTTATCATCATGGTTTCTACTATGTAATTAGAAATCCAGAGAACCATAATGTGGATTATTCAAAGACAGTATGCAATTGTTTTGAAAAATGTGAAGCATGAAGAGATTTGGCAGCAAAAAGCTTTCTGTGATATTGTCCCAAAACATCTCCTATCCCCTCATGTGGTAACACAAACAGTCCACCTTTCACTAAACTATCCCTTTTTGCCTTTTACATTTTTTTGCTATAGTCTTACTTGGGTGTAATTCTATGGACTCCTCTTTGTCTTCTGGAGGTGAGTTTGCAAATTCCTTGGGAAGAAGACAGAAGTTATTTTNGCAAACCATCTTTGTAAGGCATGTTTATCTGGTAGCTCTCAAACTTAAAAAACACACGTTAAAATAAATACGGATAATCAATAATAATTGTACATATTTGTAATTACAGAAAATTGGGAATTCTTACATCAATTTCATCCTTGAAAGGAGTTCTTGTTGGCTTATATTCTGGATCTTCATCCTCTCTGTCAAATTCACCCCTATAAAATATTTTAAAAATATTTTCAAAAAAAATACTGATTTTGAGAGGGGGCAAATTTTCTGGACCAAAGCAAAAAAACTACAAAAGCCATCAATGTGGTGTACCAAGTTACACATTTGTATTTCATGCTCAACTGTGTAAACAAATCTATGTACTTTGTACATCATATGATCACTTCATATCCTCAGGCAACATGTAAGTATAATATGACATATGAACCCATGCCAACATATACAATGCTGATAAAGTTTATTAATTTTTTCATGTCCTCCTTACCCATCACCGCCATCTGCTAACATGTCTGTCCCTCTCTGTTCAGCAGCTATGGCCTTTGCATCAGGCATGCCAACCCGTTCTAGAAAGCACAGTGTTGCATCAGCTCTCATAGAATTGTACTTCTCATAACCTGTGTGCAGAGTGGGAGACAAATGCTTTTTTAAAAGCTATGACCAGCTGTGAATAGAATAGGTCTAGGCAGTAGAAGTACAATTTTCTGGATTCATTAATTTATTTTCAAATCAAATGAAGGAGATGTCACCATGCTGGAAACACTTAGTTCATGTAAAAAAATTGTTCATGTTGGTAAATTTCAACAGCACAGAAACATTTTCCCATCAATAACATTAACACGTATAGTGAAGAAAGCATCAAATTTCATTTCGTTATAATGTAAAAATCTGTCACAAGTAAAAAACTTCTTTAAGTTTCCAATATGACTTTCACAGTGGCTTTTGACATTCAATACTCGCCAGTGGAAACGTGCAGATGCAAATGAAAGTGCACAGACACACACACACACATATTTTCAATAGCTCCAGCCCTGCTGGAACCCTCAATATAGGCTGCAAAAATGCTGTATACATGGGTTATACGTGAGGCCAACGAACCTGTCTTATTAGGTTTAGGATGATGCATGTCAGTAAGATGACACTGTTCCCTCTATGGTTTTCAAACTGCTGTTTGCTTTTTTACTGCCCAAGTTGACTAGATGGAAAATGGCAGATCCCAACAGTGCACTGCAGGAAAATGATTTTTAGACTAGACTTGCCTCAGCTGAGCCCACAACACAGAGCTGCTGTACATAGGCAGAACAGCACAATTCAATTAGGATTTGTACTACAACACACTGCTCCTAACTGCTGTAGAGCCTCAAGCCAAACTGTAATCATGAAAGGTTTTATAAGCCATCATTCTCCCCTTTAGTCAGGCTGGGCTGCTGAGAATACCTCTGCGACCTCCAGAGAATTGGGATTATAATCAGGAATCGCTCACTGTATATATCATGCCAGCTCTGCATCCCCAGCCTTTCAAAGTTAACAAGGCTGCATCCCACTCAAGGGAGCCGGGAGTTCTCAACACTGACATTTGTGAAATATTGCTTGGAACAAAGCCCAGGAGGCACTTGTACAGATTAATAGCAGAGGTTAAGCCCACCGTCCACTTTGACACTGGTTGGCAGAGTTAGCAAGTGAAGCAGTGCTGGAAGCAAAGTTTATGGAGATCTATCTTACTATTTGGCTATTATTTAAACAAATATGGCTTTGTTTTATTTACAGCCAAGAAAGTAATGTTTTCTTCTCAAATGTTCTGCAAACATTTAAAAACAGCATCTGATATTTACAGCTCATATTAGGTTTTTAATGCAGGCAAGAAGAAAGGGAGACACAAGCCAACAGTTCTTTGGAACAATACTTGTTAATATTATGACTGAACAGTCCTACACACTGAAAGCTTTACAACTGAGGTTTGTTGAGAGTGAGACATCACTTACCGTGTTTAAATACTCCAATTAAAAGGGATTTATCTGCCTCCTTATCCCACCAGTCTGCAGGAACTTCGGCATGGAATGGCTCAGGTATCCATACATCTACTTCACTGTGAAGACAGCATTATATACATTCTCAAAGGTATTACTTGACAAAGATTAAGAACAAAACAAAACAAAAAATCCTAAAAAACCCCAAGTGGTTTATGCTGTTCTGTAAATATAAATTTTGAGCTGGAAAACCACTCCAAAACTTAATACAGAAACTGAAATTCCCTTAAAAATAATTAGGATGGTTAAACAAACAAGCAACAAAAAAAATTAATCAACCAAAAAACCCACAACAAACAACAACTCCCCCCCCGACATTAGGCTATTTTGGGAGTCAAATGGTTATCTAAAAATGATTCATTTAAGTTCTTAGTATTTTTTTAATTTTTTAAATTGAGATAGAATAATCCCTCAATATTAGCAGAACTGCAAATCCACTTCTGTCATTTCCCACATCGCTTCCCCCCCGCCAAGAAAATTACCCACTGAGCTTGATAAAATAATAAGGCTTCTTGAGAACAGACACAATAAGAGATATAAAGTGTGACCACCTTTAAACACTGCATTATTTTAGTATGTGTGCTTTACAAAAGTCAGAGTCATAAAGCAAAAAATAAACCTGCACTTGCACTAACCTTGAGTCAGCACCCTCTAAGATCTTGTCTGCTTGGTCCCCTATAACTTCTTGTCGTAGATAGTAGAGCATGCGGACACGCAGCAGGACCCTGGAGAGGAAGGCAGAGGGGGGAAAAAGTTCTTAACTTCAGGACTGTTTGCCAACAGTGGCTTTTGGCAGCTGCTGCTGTTCATCCATCATCCTGCCAAGGCTGATTAGCCATGCTGTATGGTAGGCTTGAAGCGTGACAGATGGTGGCACATAATCACCTCTGTGTGGTGCTTTCTGCTGGCTTCCAACAGGCCTGCCTGGCAACTGCTTACACTGCACAGAGAGGGACCCAGCTCAGCCCGGCCCCGGCGCATTTCATTTAGTTCTACCTAGTGCAGCTTGTGAAGTTTAGACACGTACTCTACCACTGCCTCTGAAGTATTGAAGCAAGTTTGTAAACAACTGAGCAGATGGCTTTCAGTAACTGTTCTGCTTCATTATCTCATAAAATTTCCTCAGCTGCTGCCTTAATACCATTTTTGGAAGCACATCAGAAGTTGTAGGAATAAACGAGATATAAAATCTGGTTTTACTACCTTACAATAAACCCTCAATATGGAATGTCAGGTTTTTCAGATTATACAACTTTTTGCTTCTGTGAATGGGGGGAAAAATAATTCCCCATTTCCCTTGGGAGATATTAACTATTTTTACTCTTTATAGTTTGAACTGCTATTAAATTTTACCTATGCACAACCTAACTGTTACAAGGAAGTGAAAAATCTTCATTGCCAAGTCTATTTTTCCCCATTTCTGCAATATTGCAGTCGTTTTTGGAAGCAGAGTTGGGTGTTGTGGTCACTCTCGAAGCTGGAAGGAGAGAGAATGGCAGGCTGGCTTTTCAAGGAGACTAGAAAGGAGGTCACTTCTGTAGAAAAAGTATCTACCTGAAAATTATCCTGCTCTCCTATGTTTACCCAATTCAGGGCACCCCCTGCTGCCTGGTTCATGAAGTAAAACCAGTACCAGCTAAGATGGAGATTACTCAGCCTGCCCTCTCACTGTACCCAAATCCATCACAGCAACAGTTGAATTGCTGCTGCTCCTGGAACAGCAAGGGTGACCAGGGAAGCAGTAATCTGATCACTCACTTGCATGAAAAATTTAGACCACCACCAGTTTTGAGAGCTCCTTGTTAGAGATCAGATGCAACTGGAGCAATACCCGGTTTCACACGTGTTATTCAATCAAACCTCGGAAGAACAGGGATTTGAATGAAGGTCATGTCTGCAATTCAAAACATGTCAGACATGCTTCTTTCTGTATGCACAGTGACTGGGACCAGTAAGGTGTCCCTGCTCCCTGTGTGGCTATGTAAATAAGCTGTTGAGAGTCTCTATCATCTTAGTATTAAGTAATAACAGCTGTTACATCAAGCCAAAGAGGAGAAGCACGAAATAAAACCCAAGATAAACCAAAAACCAGAGGCTCTTTGCACCTTTCAGGAGTCCTATGCATTAAACCAGCATACATAGTACTTTAGGAAAGTACACCAATTCTTAGAAAGCCAACTTCAACTGGTACCTTTTGAAGGAAATTATTCAGATTATTAACTGGCTCCACCTCTGTTTGATTTTACCTGTGCTAAAAACATGTGGCTTCTACAATTCATTTAGTCCTGGTGAATCTGGGAAGTGAAGGAAAAAGATAGCAACTGAAAACATTCTCGCGTATTTACCAATCTTCCCAGTCCTTGTAATTGTTCTATTGTATTATTAAAGAAACAGTATTTAAAAAATTAATTTAAGGCAGATCTGCAAACTGATATAGCAAGTAATGAAGACGTGTTACCTAAGAGACTAAAATAATGTTACAGGAAATACTTTTATTACTTTAAGAGCAAATGAAATGTAATAACAGACCCGAGTAACAGTTCAGAAAAGTCAGAAAGCAGTTTATTTTGAAGTGCGCTCACTAACATAATTCTGAGAATATCTGTTGTCATCAGCTAAGAATTAAGCTTGGTTAGCATCTGGAAATGAGCTAATAAACCCCTTAAATGCCTTTCCTCCTTCACATCACACCCCCTATTGACAGCCCACAGGTACTTTTCAAATCAATAATATCTTTGCACTAAACAGTATTAATGAGACAGAATACATATTCAAACCACAAAAGTAATGATGACCTTTCAGTAACACTGCTTTACAACTGTATGATACATACACAATGAAGAGCAGAAATTTAAAAACAAAACCAAACATCCCAAAATCAATCAACCATGTCCCCCAGCTCTAAAACACGGTATTTTTGGGACAAGGTTCAGTGTCTATATGGAGAATATAGTAAGCAAAACTGAGATGGCATCAAAGAAAGCTGACACAAAAATAAGATACCACAAAACAAAAGCCAGAAAATATGTAAGAAAGGCTCTTAAGAGATAGTCATGAAACAATAAAACATTATATACAATGACCTTTATCCCCAAAGGCTTTTGGTTTAGTAACATGTTTAGAATTTCAAAAATCAAATCAGGACAAATCAATTCAGGTAAAAGAGTTTGGTGAGAAATTTCATCTCAAAGGAGAAAGAATAAATATTCTGTATATTTATCATATATTATATTNTTCTCTGAGGAGAGCAAGAGAGGAAGGGAGAGAAAGAATGAAGAGAAAAGATACGCCCACATATAGGTGAACTGCTGCATGAAACTCCCGCCACTAAGAACTGGATGTATGAGTTTAACATCTATGGAACAGAACTTTAAATACCAGCCTGAGGGACTCCCCAAGAAGGTAAGAAACAAACAGCTTTTGTTTAAATATAGCCAATTATCAAGTGAAATAGACTTAGTATAAGAATATAGTCTTTACTTTCTATGGTAAAAAATAACCTTATCTGATTCCATTCTTATTTAATAAGTAGAGAATACTTTTCTTCAGAACTGTGCTGATCTGTCATAAAGAGGTTACAGAAGTATCCAGATATCTGTTAAGATTATTATCCCCAAATTAAAAAGTAATAATGGCCGTTACATCCTTTTAAATGGCCCTGTGTTCTATTAAATAGATCAAAATGAAGTTGTGGACTTTTCAAAAGCATATAGTTAAAAAAAACCCAAACCTCTAAATGAAACATTTATTAGTACTTACTTATTACAGTGATGTTTGAGATGTTTCCTATAGCTGTCTTCTTGAAATAATACATCTGGATTGCAGGTTGTGAGCCAATCAGCATCTTGCAGCATTGGCTGTGAACTCTGGGCTTTTACTTTCTTCCCTTTCCTCCCTCTGGGCACTGGTGCAGACAGACCTAGAAAACGCCCCAGTATTTCTTACACAATCTGAATAGAAAAACTCTTCACTCCCAAACAACATTACAAACATACATTTAAAGCTAAGTATTCATTACTTTGTGAGCAACACAACCACCAAAAACTGAACAGCAATGTAATTCAGTACAGAAAATTGCAAGTAACAAAATCAACTAAAACTTTCATGCAAATTTAGGTGTGAAGATTTCAAAAATTCAGAGTGCTAGCCAGAAAATGGTGTTATATAAATATTTCTTGTAAAAACTCTCATGAATCTAAATGGCCGTAAGGAAATAAGCTTTCTGATTTATGGCAATTTAAAAGAGATTAAACTCAGCAGTAGATGCCAGCAAAAAATTATGCTGGAATATTTGTTTAAAACTGATTTAAAGGAAAGACCACTGCATTCTACAAAGTGTCTGAGGGAGACTTCCCCTTTAAGTACAGATCAAGTCAAAGCCCACCTTACTCATAAAATCTGACAAGATCCTACGACATGTCAGAATGGCTATAGTTTAAACCAAATACATAACACGACTGAAGCAATTCTTTCCTATTTACTAGCATCATTATTTGATTGTGGTAGACATACCGGAATGATTAACCAAAGCTCGAGTTTGCCCATCTGCAGTTGGAGTGATCAGATCCCAGATGAAACTTTTGATATTTTCATCCCCTTTGTAATGATTAAGACAATACACCAGGATAGTCCGGCAGATGGTTTCCACATCTTGCTCTGTTAGCTGACGTTTATAGCGCCCATGTGAGAGGATGTCAGTCCACCGACCCCAGCTATAAGAAAAATATGTTCAATACAACAGCCAGAGTACTGGTATTTTAATTTGTGACTTTCAATTTAACTCCTGGTATCAAGCAACTTGAGACCTCCTGTGCTAGCACTAATGCATTTTACATTTGCAGGTTATGTCAGGGGATCCAACCTCTACCACCAAAGAGTTAAGAATGTTTATTTTACAGAGCAAGCAATAAGTTCACTGCTCGTAAAGCTGCAATTGAACTACACTCAAATTAATAAAGTACATATGTTTAACTCTAAAGGTCCCAGTAAGCTACAAATAGGAAACTCAACCAATTTCTACAATCATGGGATTTGAGGAACCATTCCTATTTTGATCCAGAAATCCATTACTAGCAACTGTTGTACACTAATTTCTAAAATACAGTCATTCTGAAGGCCACCATGTTAGAAGTCAAATATAGCTACCTACTTGCAAAGAGATGAAATTCAAATTAGCACACTCAATGGGAGAAATATCAAGTATCAAATATTTGAATTTAAGTGGTGACAAGGTCTAGATTGACTGTTGATTTCAAAACCATTTTGTTCTTTACAAATACACTATTACTCTCTTCAACACTTGGAAAAGAGAGGTTAAAACTCATTAACTCAATTCTTTACACTGAGAAACCAGAAACAATATTCTGTCATCACAAAACCACTTATCTTACCAGTGAGCTCACAGCCATCTGTGACACAGATACTTTTAACTAAGTAACACATATAAGCACAATTTATATATATAGCAACCAAAACCAAATCTGACTGGCATTATACAGCATGATAGTATTGAATGTGTCCAAGAGAAGGATGAGTTATTTACTATATAAAATTTATTTTCAGATCTTTAGCCACAATTAGTATACTTTATTTGCATATCTTACCCATAAACCAACAAGTTCTTCTCCACCCTGAAACATTCACTTCTTGCATAACCTTGTGATTTGTCCTGAGGCCTACGGGGCTTTGTGCTAGGCTTTTCCTCAGAATCACTTTCCAGGTCTGAAAACTCCATCAGTTCATCCTCTTTGACTGCACTGTAGAGTCTGGTTTGCTTCCTTACTCTTGGTGTATCAATAACTAGGTTGTTCTAAAATTAAAGGGAAAATGTATAAATTTAGAAAGGGGGGTAGGGTGGGGACTTTGATTTAATTGTACTAGAAAGAGTCATAAAGCACTTACCCTTCCATTTAGAGCATCAATATCCAGCTCAGCTTTCTTTGCCCACTTCTGCCAGAAATTAGGATCATCCAAAGAAATGTCTGTCCTGTTCCCAGATGCAACAAAACTAGCCTAATAAAAGTAAAAACATGTGGATTGATTTCTTAACTACGTACTATGAAGAATACCTGTTTTTCACTAGTGAATATAACACTTAGGCAGAGGTAGAGTCAAGAAAGAAAAAAGACAAGTACACTGAAAAAATAAATTGACACAGAAGGCAATTTAATATACTTGCATCTATTCTGGTCACATTTTATTCATTTTCCTCTGGCTGAATGTCAATGCATACCTTTGCAAATGTTGAGCCTTTTCCTTCAGATTCAATAGTAATTGTGTGTGTTCGCCTTAAAAGAATCTGATCGATGTCCTCTTCACAAAACTTAGACCCTTCATCTTCCTCATCCATCAGAGCACCATATGCCCCCTTTCGAAGAAGATCTTCTATTTCTTTTTTAGACAGCTGTTGCACCTGTTACACATAAGAAGGGTTACAGTTTTGGGTTTTTTTGACACCAGCCAACGTGTTCATCTAACAGCACAATCAGATGAATCTTATTTGGCATTTTAAGAACTGAAACTCTGTGATAATGTGGTGGTGGTCAATTAAACATTCATGCTGAAATCACCTTTTAAAGAAGAATACAAACAATAAAATTCTCAGGGTGAAGTTATGTGAGTGGTTTAAACGACTAAATAATTCATTGTCACTGAATCCCTTTAGCTTTGATGACTGCTAAGCTCCTTCTGGGAGCAGATTTAATTTACTAACCTGACAAAAAAGCTAAAGCAAAAAAAAGTCTGAAAGCAAAAAGGCTACACCAGCAAAAGCTAAGTAGAACTCCATAAAGTGCCAGGATCAACATAATGAAAAGGGTGGAATGATGAGAATGGACCAGGACTGAGGCAACATGAGTCCACCTGCCCCCTTTTGGCAATAAGTGAGCCATTAGATAGCCTAAGCCAGTTCATGTAGCCAATGCCCTTACTTAACCTGACTTTAAACTATCAGCCACACTCCATCGGAAAACCACTGCTCTCCAGCTAAAACACAAACAGGCAAGCAAAGGGTAATGTGTTCATAGCATTTGTTGATAATGCACCTTAAAAAACTAATCCTTACCCCATTTGTGGCATTTTCTCTTCCACTCATAGATTGTAGCACAGCCTTATCAAGGCCCAGCTTCAAGCTAGCTTTGTCAAACATTTCCCTTTCATAAGAATTTCTTGTTATCAACCTGTAAATTTTCACTGATTTGCTCTGCCCTATTCTGTGACATCGTGCTTGAGCCTGAAGAAACAAAGACAGATATTCAGTTACAGGTTACAAATGGAAGAAAAAAGAATTTGAAATAATCAATACAGAGAACCTTCTTTGAAAGTTTTTTTTTCAATATAAATAATATTGTTTATGCTTTCAAGAGAGCAACAACAGATAATTTCTCTTGAAGGAGAGGAAAATTTCATAGTAAAAAGGCAAAGAAAAATTTTCAATAAAATCATCTCTTGTAATATTACCTGGAGGTCATTTTGGGGGTTCCAGTCTGAATCAAAAATGATGCAGGTATCAGCAGCAGTAAGATTAATGCCCAAACCTCCTGCCCTTGTGCACAGCAGGAAAACAAACCTATCAGAATCAGGTCTTGAAAACCTGTCAATAGCTGCCTGACGCAAGTTGCCTCTCACTCGACCATCAATTCGTTCATATGGGTACCTGAAAAATAGATGCATTATAGGGATTGCTTTACTGCAATGGCATTGCTTCTTTAGAATAGTATGCAACTAAAAACAACAAAACCAAACATGCTACTATGGGCTTAGAATGACTACAACAAACTAAGAGACTAACTAACTTCATCAGTAAAGACATACTATTTTGTCTCTTTCTTTGGTAAAGAACAGACTTTCACTCCAAGGAATTCAATAAAAATTTAGGCCTAAATTAAAAAACTCTAGAGCTACCAAAACATTTAACTGAGAGGTTTAAAGCTCTCCATATGAGGTCATTTTGTATTCACTCAGAAGAAAAGGCTAAGTACGTGCAACCTCCAGATTTGCTCTTTCCCTTAGTCAGATCACTACAGAAAATACTGGTTTAATTTCTTCCCTTTCTATACGGATTACCCACAGGTTAAATGCAGTGGTCACTGAGGAAGGCACAGTTTATTTATAATTGTATTATATTGTTGCTCTCACCGTCTTTGAATGAGGTAGTCTTCCAGTATGTCCAAGCAGCGCACCATCTGGGAAAAGATAAGCACCCTGTGGCCACCAGCCTTCAGTTTTGGCAGCAGCTTGTCAATCAGTACGAGCTTGCCAGCAGCCTGGATCATTGCCTGGAGCTGAAAATCTGGAGAGTCGGCATTGTGTGTTTCTTTAAACTCTTCCAAAATTTTCTCTTCAGCACCTGCAAAGATTGGACAGCAATACATGAACACTGCAAAGGGTTTTATCAATAAACAATGAGCTCGCCTTCAATACCCTATAGAAACTGCAGGAATGTTTTAAGCACTATGTGAATAAACATTTATAAAAAATATTAAGCTTAAATTTGAAGCAAACATATACACAAATACAGCATAAATAAAAAATAACTCTGAGAATTCATTCTTTTTTTCCTCTTTTGAACAACACTAAACTCTTCCCTAAATAAATTCATAGAACCATTGACACACACAATTCAATGAAAAAAATGAAAAGATATGAATAAAATTAAACATATTTCAAATGATAAAATGAAATTTTTTTCCTTTTAAAAATGTAACATGAAAGAAAACAATGTCTTTCTACAGGAAAATACAAGGGACACAAATCTACTATCAGTCTTAATCATCCACATGACATGTACCTGCTCCTTTCATTATTAATTATAAAATCAAAATCCAAACAAAAATCTAATTGGGGGGGAAGCGGCTATGAAATTATTGTTTTACCTTCTATTTAGTTTTTTCTCACTGAATGTAATTTTTTTGTTCAGTTTGATGGAGCTATCCAATGTATTTATTCTTTCCAGTGTTAGTCAAAAGCTCTCTCTTGCCACTCGCTTTGCCTATGAATAATATGCACAGCAGCAACTATTTCCTTATTCTGCTCACTATTGGAAGACTACAGACCAAGTTCAAGCTTTTTCTTCCACCTCTCCTATGCTTTTATTCCATTTTAATGTCACTTCTACAATGTGGGCAATTCCAAGAACTATCAGATTTCCATTCTTGGCATGTAAAAGGTTAGGAATCTTTGTTCTAAGCTTATTTCACCTCCAAATAAACCCCTTTTTCTGAGCCATCTTTTTTTCCCCCTCTGCTTTTTTTTTTCCAACAAAATATAGTTTATAAAGTATTTCTAGTTTGTCTAATATTCAGCTTCAATACTGCTTTTGAATAGCACAAGGAAAGATGGAAGGGTTGGGGGAGGGGGAAGCACAGCTTACTGCCAGGCTTCTGCTGAGCATCTCTCAAATCCCAGCTCTAAGTAGATGCCTGTAAACAAACACGGGAACGCACGCTCCCTGCGCAATCGCTGGTTCCGTGCCCGCTGTAACGCGGTGCCTGCACCAGATCCCACCCGGGGCAGGCTGCCTGACAGCCCCATGCTGCTCCGTGCACTCTCACTACTCGCTTTTACTGAACCTGCTGCACTCAAGATGTGACCGCTTTTCAAGACAGTTTTATGTCTCTAGATTTTCCTGATCTGCATTCCCTGCTCCCAGCACTATTCATCCTAGTGGTTTGCACATAAGAAAAGTAAGCCCGTATGAAATGAGTGTAAGCAGACACTCAAAGTTCCTTTCAATCATATCATTGTCCATCTTTGTAAAACTGGCAGAAATCTGGGCAGTAAATCTCCAATTCTGTACTGAACTTTGGCAATCCCAGGATACAGCAGGCTCTCCAGTAGTTCATATCCAGTAATTTCAGTCATCTTTCCAGGGTACAGCAATTATTTCTGACTCAACTGCAATATCCAGATTTAAGTTTCACTACCGTGAAGCAATGCAAGAATAGCATCTGCAAAAGCAAACCACACCACAACAAACCTACAATTTGGTCTAATGAATGGTGAATTTACAGTATCAGAGCTTGGTCTCAGCAAGACCCAAATCCACTACAGATAACTCCAAAAATCTGTTCTTTCAGTAACTCTGTCCTAGCTAAATCCTGTAGAAGACCATCCTTTTTAATTCCTACTAAAATTGCAATTACGTCATGTCCATTGAGCAGCCTTGTTACCCAAAAGTTACTTAATGCAGTACTTGCAGGTCTGTAAAATTACTTCCTATTCTAGGTGATTTTTAGCAGGGGATGAAAGGAAGGTATCTGAATGTGTGGTTCACATTCAGGGAAATCTCCATTTTTACTCTTCATTAGGAGAGACTTCCAGGGCTCAAGAGGGCACAACAAACAAAGTAAGGAGCCTTTCTGGTGTTCAGCACTAAGATGTGTAAGTATAGAGGCATTCTCCATTGCTGGTTCTTGGAGACAGAGAGAGGAATGATGTATAAATACTTGAGAATGGTTGCTATGGAGAAAACAAGGAGTCCAGCCCTAAGAAAAACGACAGACAATGCTTTACCCAAGTTGGCTGGAGAATACCCAACATGCAGTAACTACCTCTAGAAGTCTACTCCCAGTCTCAGCAGACCACAGAACACATCTACCAATAAAGAAAGAAACAAAAACTCCACTTTACATTCAGCTCCTACCATACTACTTCCATCATATAACTGAAGGTTATATAGAAGATTTGTTTGCAACTCTTACACAAAACAAAACATGTTCAAATATTAAAACACATGTGCACTACTCCTTGCTCACAAACCCCACACACTGGGAAGAAAACGAGGATTCAGAGACACTTTTATAAAAGCACTTAAGCTTAGAAAACAGAACTTGCTACTGCAAGAAATCATTTATCAGGAGAATACTATGCAACCATTAAGTACTTGCACTGCAAAAACTCTTAGCAGAAATAAAATAAACTTGTGCCATTACACAAACTACAAAGTTGTTAAATATCAATTAACAAAATAAAACCTTGGGCTCTGACGACTACAGCATGTAGGAGTATTTTCTGTCCTAGAACTACAAAGGATGTATTTGTTTAGTTCCATCTCCACACTAACACATCAGGATTTCATTTTCCCCTCAAATCTGAAGGCTCAACCCACCTGCCACATTGCTGAATGATACCAAGCAAGTCCAAAGGTTCAAAACATCACAAAAATGTTATAAAGGCAAATGCATTCAAGAGACAAACCCACCTTCCTTTATTAAGATACAGTCATTAAAAAATACTTGAGGTTTTCTAAATTAACACCTGAACTTTATCAATCCCTAAATTATATTGAATGATACAAGACTTCTGATGAAAAAAATATCGCTACTGTAGGCAACACTGCAAGCACTGCTCATAAACTCTATTTGACAAAAAGTAGCAGCAAAAATTAATTTTTCTTTCAGCAAACATGAAATAAGGAAAAATAATAGCAAGTTTAAAAACCTTAGCTGAAAGACAAGAAGCATCAATTCAGACACCCATAACCTGAACAGTCTAAACTATTCTGATAAACTCATTTATACAGTGGATTAACTTAAGCCAAAAAATCAAGTAAAAAAATCTCAACAAACCCTGCACCAGAACCACAAAGCTACTTTACTGTATGTCATATGAGTTTAGAAACTGAACAGCCACTAGCATGGATGAGTTTAAGTACTTTGGAGTAAGCCTATATCATGTCTTTGGAAGAAATACTTGTGTATGAAATATAATTTGACGTAATTTTATGAATCAGCTTAAGCATTTTACCCCCCATTTAAACAAAAAGTGTCAAGGAAAAGAACTTAAGTACTGCAATATGGAAGTCATACAATAAAAAAACCTGAAATCACATATGGCTCTGGAACAAAACAGTCTTTAATCATGAAGCCTATAACCAGCATGAACCAACCACAAATCATATCTAGTAAGAAACAGGAGTTGGGAAACAAGAAACTAGTAGAATGCAACCCTGTATGGAGGCTTGTGTTACACCCTCAAAGGGAAGAACTGACCAGCACATACAAGTTTAGCATATTCAGACAGCTAGAGCTGGCTGGTTCATCACAGGGCTGGTCACTGGAACAGCCTCCCCAGGGAAGTGGTCATGGCACCACGAGTCAGAGTTCAAGGACCATCCGGTCCTTAAGTCATATCATTTAGTTTTAGGTAGTTCTGTCAGGAGGAGAGAGTTGGACTCAATAATCCCTATAATGCTCCCTTTCAACTGAAGATATTTTTTGATTCCATACTACTTGCCAAAGACAATCCTGATCTAAAACCAATATACCATCACGCAGAAAAAGTCACTGAAGTCTAATATGACGATCACCCTAATCTTTCTCTTACTAGTCAAATTAAGAAAACTAACTGAAAACATGTGGCCATAAAAGCAGGCTTGATCATGATTTCTTACTCTGTAACTTCTATTCAGAAATTTTAAGTTACTACCATATGATGCTCGACAGCAAGAAAGTAAGTAGCAGCTAACTGTAAGTGAAGAAAAAGTTACCATATTCATGCCAGCATCCAACAACCTGCATGATAACTGAAGTCCTGTTTGTCACAAATAACAGAAAGGAAAACTTTACAATGCCAACATTAACTCAGTCAAGGCTAAGTCTGCCAGGAAGCCTTGGAAAAATCAGCACAGAAAAAAGCAGCTGCAAGAGCAGTGCTGTCCTGGCTAGCAGATATCCATACCTATGAGAACCTAAAAGGTTATCTCACTTTTCTACCTGAAATAAATGAATAAACAAAAAGACACACTAAAACAGAATTTATACATATTGTACACTTTTACAACCGTTTTTCAAACGAGGAGAAAAGTAGGCAGCTTACCATTAATAAGGTATGGATGATTGCAGCATTTTCTTAGTTCCATCATAGTGTTTAAAAGATTAGGTACATTTGCCTGACCTCCACCCTTGGAAAGAAATGTGAAATTCTTTTCAAGAATAGCACGATAGTATTTCTTCTGAATATTTGTCAGCTCAACTTCAATGATGGTTTCCTCTTTGGGGGCCAGGTTCTTTTCCACATCCTCCTTGAGACGTCTCAGCATCATCGGCTTCAAAATAGCTTGCAATTTTTGCACCTGGAAAACAGATGTTGAATAAAATAACTGAATTAAAACTTCTAGGAATCAAATATTCATTTTTCATTTTCCTTAATTCTAAAATCTTTGTTTTCTACCTCAAATACCAATCTTTCCTCAGTGACTCAGCAGCAATTTCTCCTTGTTAACTTAGTGACAAACACATTTCTAGTCTATTTTCGTGTGTTTAGTGATGTCTGTTATTAAATAGACTTCACTCAGAATTATCCTTCTAGACAAGGACAGTACTACACACAAATCATGCAAAACTAACCCTTTGTTAAATAAGCAAATCTGACACTTTAAGATAAGTTTTGCAGTTCACTTCCAATTACTAATCAATATTTAATGTTATTTTCCCACTTTAAATATCTGCTTCTAATTATTTTCTTATTTCCCTAGTTTTGACATCCACTGAAGCAGAACATGATTTAGGACTAGTCAAAAAAATGAAAATATTTTATTTCTGTTTATTTTATGACACTGATAATTTTTAGTGTTTCCAGGTTTTGTGGCATATTCTTTAAGACACATCCAAAAGGGTGGGAGGGGCAAAGCAGAAAATGTCAGTTTTCTTTAAAAAAGGCTAAGTTTTAAAAGTTTTTGTTAAGTCCCTTACATAAAAAGCTTAAATATGTCCCATATTAAAAAAAAAATCCCAAACACTTGGTGTTTAGGTTGTTTTAGGCCATATCTCAAAGTACAAACCATCTCAGTTCTGAAGACCTAATAATTCACACTGAAATTGGTTATCAGCTCCTGATGCAGAGCTGCACAGCAGAAATATGAACAAAAGATACTTTCTCCTGAATTTACATAATTCTCTTAGTAATAAAGCAACTTCAGAACAAAAAAGGTAATTAGCACAGAAGGATGAACAATTGAGAAAATACATGGAATAGGACTGCAAGGAATAGAGAAGAAGCCCAAGTCATTAACACATAACCTGTCCCACCACTTGAATGACAAACTCAATTCCAAAACTTCTCTGTGTCAACAGATAAGGAAGTTCAAAAGAACTTGTTGGACCAAGCAATCCAGGCTCTAATTCTGATCATGGCCAATGGCATTATTTTAGTAATAGTTCCATGTATAGCTTCAAAAGCTTCCAGTCATTCTGAGCTGACCATATAAAAGCTATGTTGAGAGTTAGGATAAATAAGCTCCAGTTCAAACACTTCATTAACAGGATTACATGGCTTCTGCATCAGAGCTGGTTCACTTTCAGTCAGGTCAGTGTCCATTCTGACTGACACGTAATAGCATGCACAACCTATGGAAATATATCCCACGATTTTACCAGGTGGCCAGAGGCTAGAGAAAGAGCTATTTTGTAATTTAGACTGACATGTGGAAGAATTGTTCTCAAAGAAAGTCAACAAATTCAAGCAGTCAAAAGTTGAAAGATACCAAAAATTGAATTTTCAGACAAAGTCAACAATGTACAACAATGTTTTGTGTTACATACAAAAATACGTGCAGTTATTATGACAGGAAGCAAAGGGCCAAATTAAGATGCCATGCTTCAGTTAACTCCTAATATTAAGGTGGTTTGGCCTTTTAAAATACTTTAATAGATATGAAGAAACATTTTACATTTCAGATATAAAACGTTGCACCAAGGGTCTTTCATTTTGTATTGATTTATGAATTTCTCCTATTGGACAGCTTGAGAAAACTGTTTCGGAAAAAAAAAAAAATCTCCCTCCATTTGGTTACATCTTGCTAAACTGGGTTTCAAGTATGTTCCTGTTTGCACTTAAGTCATTGAGAAAGCTCTCAGATGTTAATTCCACAGAAGTTATAGAAACAGTTCCTTCACTGTGATGCTTAAGGAAGAATGTAAACTGACAAGTTAATTCTTTCAGAAGTATTTTCATCCAGAAATTATTACAAGACACCCCATCTCTATTTTCAAACACTACATTTTAATAAAGGGAATTTTTTCCTGCTTCTGCAAGATCAATGGACAAAGGACTTAAAAAAAAAGCAAAAAACAAAATCTGAACAGTGATAAGGCAGAATTACTTTTGGCCAAAAGAAAAAACCCTCAACTAAATGAAAATAAGCAAAATTTTAAAAAAGGATAAACCCACCATGGNNNTAAGCAAAATATTAAAAAAGGATAAACCCACCATGGTATTTCAGGAAGCAAATAGGTATTATTTGAAAAAACAAGTAATGAAGTTCAGATGCAATGAAATGGAAAAATTCACAATATCTAAATAGAAAAGTAAGTGTGCAAAATAAGTTTACCTGCTCTTCAGTTTTAAGATCCCCAAATTCTTGCATGAATGTAGTTTCTGATGGAAAACGACCTGGTTCCAAGAAGTGAAGCAAGCTAAACAGCTCTTCTACTGTATTTTGCAAAGGGGTTCCAGTAAGCAGCACTTTATGCTCCTGAAAGGTTAAGAAAGAGTTGCCTAGGAATCAGTCACTATAATTTCCAATGGAAAAATACACAAAATTCTTTCCCCTTGTCACCATATGTCTGTCTCACCTTTGCTTCCTCTCCCCTCCCCCAGCTACTTATATGAAACTCTTCTCAAGACATTTCTAACTGGTACTCTGGTGTTCCTTCAGTGACAGCCCAGAAAAACACTTCACTACTTAAGCAGCTTCTGAAGTCCTCCAAGATACAAGAATAGATTTTGTTGGTCCACAATGTCCCATCCCTCTCACAAGTACAATGAACTTTAAATGGCAAAGTAACAGTTGAACATATCTCATGCTTTCCAGTAAAAATTCATTGATTTACCACACCTCCAAATTACTTCAGTGCATTGATCTCCTCAGGCCAGGAGATCAACACAGGATCTAACAGGAAACCTGAAGCAGAGTTCTACCTTCTTACTACATGCTAAAGAGCATGAGAGTGGCAGAGACAAAAGTAGCATATTGCTTTATAGAAGGAGCCCAGACAGGTTCAGCAATTAGCCCAGAGCCAAACAAATTTGGCAGTGTAATAAGAGCTAATGTGAAAAGTCCCATATCTCTATCTACAGTCTGTAAGACTCTAAGCTCTGCTTTCCTCTAACAGCAACCATAACAAGAAAAACAAAAGGTACACAGCATTTTTACAAACCAAATTACAGGTATTAGCTTAGCATGACTGCATTATTCTTACATTTTAAAATAATATTCTGCCCAAAACAAAGTAATTATTGTGTCTTTTAAATGGTAAATAT
>VZTT01063525.1:0-14146 GCA_013400855.1 Buphagus erythrorhynchus | reverse complement strand
ACCTAGATCCAGCTTGGTTTTACTAAATTGTGCAAGGGATTCAAAGAAAATGTTGTGACTGTAAAATTGCAAAATTATGTATGAAACTTTTCTCCATTTAAGTTTCTATCTTTTTATAAGCACAGTCAACAAAGTTTTTGTTTTTCAGGAAGCAATATGACATCATACTTTTGAAACTTTTGTAAATTTCATCTTCCTATACATTTTTAGATGATGGATAAGTAAAAAAATATTTTATTTTCAGGGCTATATGCTTCTAGCTAAAGATAAGAACATAAAATTGGTTCATTAGATTGAGAAGTGGAACACAGAAGAAAGGCTGTTCTGGCTTTACAGGTTCTTTCCTTCTAATCCATGCAAAAATATTTTTTAAGGGGTCCTACATAAGTGAGGTTGACTGGCAGATAAAAAGGATGCATTCCTGCAGCATTTTTTCTCATCCTGCTTCTGACTCCAAAGCAGCTATTATAGCTTAAAAAATTGCTTATTTCTTGAAAATAAATACAAACAGCAGAGAGTATAATGAATCAATCCTTGGGCTACAATTTTGGCCCATTGTTTTTTAAAGGCAACAGAATAGAGATTCTACAGGCACTTTACTCCTGCAGGTAATGTTGATAATGGAAATGATTGTTCCAGAGCATGATAACCTGAGTCTCTTGTTCTTTCTTCTTTTCTAAAAAAACCCCAAGATTACAAAATGACTCTGTAGGTTAAACTCAGCCTTAGAAAAACAGGCTGGGAGACTATTTCCTAGATGGTAACATTAAAATGAACAATCAAACTTTCATTCACTTTAGCAAGACTGGGAGAGTAACCAAGTTTACCAAGACTCAGAGATCTGACTCTATAAATGCTTTGTTTCCAAACAATCATGGTCTCAAGCTGTGATAAAACCAGCTGAAGTTTTTTCCTTATTCTATGGAATGGAGCCTCACCAGAAAGAAAGCTATATCTTAAGTGGATTTTCTGATGGATAATGTCATAAAAATCCTGATCCTTTTTCCACCAAGACATGGATAATATAATTTCCTATTGGGGTTTCTTGTGTTTAGAGGTTGCATACAGAAGCCTTTCTATTCCTTGAGGTGTAATAGATCATTACAGCAAATCTATCCCTACATTTAATTTCACAAGATCTGTAAAAACATTGAGTATTTTGGAGTGTAGTGGAACAGACAGAAACACATACACATAGCCAATATATTTTCAGAAGTTTTATTTCCTTAAGAAATCTGTCAAAAGAAAACCTTTTCTTTGATTTAATGAAGGTAGAAACTTATGACTGCATACACAGAATATTTTGTTCTCAAAAGGTATAAATTAATAATGTCCTGTTTATTTTCAATCAGATGGGTGGTTTTTGGAAAAAAATGTTATAAAAGAAGCCTTCTACTCTTTTTCTGCACGTTTTTTTCACAATGGCTGGATCAATAAACGCTCCAAGGAAGATTTTGTCGAAGTCGCAATTCCGCTCAAAGGTAATACAAGCAGAAGTGTCCTTCGTTTCCATGAATCACTCAGTGTGGCAGAGCAGATCACAACTGCTATAAGGTCACCTCACACAGTAGGAAGAACTTAGCATTGGCACCCCAATGGTGAGGGGCACAGGCCTGGACCAAGGTAAATCATGCCTTCTGTAAACAAAGGGGAAGAAATTATGCCTGGGATGGAGAAATTTGAAATGGCAGTATTGAAAGGTTCTCCTCTGTCATGACATTTCCTATCCTTGGAACAATACAAAGAAAAGAGGCATGGCTTCTGCATGAGGGTGGCACGGACCCATGAAGCCACGGGCCTGATTTTCTACCCCTCCATGGGACTAACATGACAAACGAAGGGTTTGCGGCTTCATTGCCTGAATTTCCTCGGCTAGGTCAAGCTCTACCAAATAATATAATCTTTTGGTTTATTCTGCCATATAACAGATAGGGGTTCTAAATATAGGTTTGCTTTTACTGCAGAAACGTCTGTGACATCTATTCCCTCGAAAAATTTAGATAAAAAAAGTAGAGGATGGTGGCAAACATGGCACACAAGTACCAGAAGATGTTCCTAACATTCAAGTTGTTGCATTTGGAAGAAAAGGGAAATCCCCTGCACAGAAAGTTCAAAATCTAAGTGATACTCCCTTTTTTGGTTGGTTTCTTTTCTATTTCACACAAGTCTTACCAAATAGTTTCAGCAAAATAAGAAATGTAGCCAATATGTATGACATTATGTGGACTGGTTGTTTGTTCATCAGAGTTAATGTTTATACCTCTATGGCTTAAATAAACACAGCTTGGAGAACTTCTCATTTGTGGGCCAAAACATATCACTTAGGAAAACTCTTATGAGGAAATGCCAAATTTGATGTGAAAAACCTCATTAAATTTGAATTAAGTGAGGAGAAATAGAACTGGCCTTGAAAATACAGAATTCAGTTATACATTTCCTTCCTTTTGTTGTGTTGGCCTGTGCTCTGCAACCAATTCCCTCACTGAAAAATAGACATAACTTATGATACAAATGTGAGTCCAGATTAACTCACGCTCTTAATAGGACTTCCTCACCCTAACACTAACCTCACTGACTAATATTTTTACCTCCTGTATTTATGTTTTTATTGGGCTTAAAGTATGCCATGCAAACTGTTGCATACAACATATCATTAATTATTACTTATTTTTTTCTGACAGTTGACTGTTGGTGGTATTGGGGATATAACAAAATTCTCTTTTGTGTCATGTGGTCCATCCTTGAGAATAGGAATTAAACTTCACAAGGTATTCCAAATATAACACATATAAACTTGCAACATTTTTCAACATAGCAGTAAATAACTTTTGTTGAGACACAGATGGTCTCAGTTACCTGGTATCTACAGATGACTGCCTACAGCTTGCAGATCTCTTTGTGGGCAGCTTGACCTTGTTTGCACCTGCTGAGGTGCATATTGCTATAGCTCTTCACTGGTGTGCAGACCCATTCTGCATAGTTCGTCGTGACATGGAAGGCAGTGTTTCCTGCTGATGTTAGGACATGTTAATTCCTGCATGGAAATACTGACAGTCTCCAAACTCAGACCAGCCTACCTGTGGAAGCCAATTAAGATAATATTCAATATCCATTCTTTGCAATATGGCCATCAGTGGGCCTTAAACCTCTGATTGTTGTTTAATACATCTTTAAGAATTCTCATAAAAAGGAATGGAGAAAGGACTTAATGCTTTCAATCTTAAAATAGAATTAGAATTTAAATGTATACTTAATACTTAAACTTGAAGGTTAATTCAAGGAAAAATTATTTCAATGAGCTCTGCCTATAGGCAAGAGCAAGACACCCCATTGTGGACATAGTACTGAATTAATCTGAAATAGAAGAATGCTTTCCTGAACTGAGCCACAGAGTCCCTTAACCCTGCTATGGATTTGAAAGATCAAGGTGATTACTTAAATGCATAAGGACTGCAGAATCTGTTCTGATGGGAAATGATAGGGACAGCTACATTCCAGACTAAAATGTGAATAGGCTTGTGGCACTCAAAAGACCGTTGAGTCTGAATTTATGAGCTCCTCTGGGGATAGAGGAAGAGTTTGTCTTACATTTTGTCCCCATATATGTTCTGTATCATCTAAATTTGTAGTCTCAGTTTAGGGTATAAAAATTGAAAGAATAGGTAAGCAAAGCTAATTTCTCATTTTAAATATGCATCTCCAGGCCATTTGATAAAGCATTCAAAAAATATTTTGACACTACATTTAATATATCCATTATGTAATAGAAGACTTTAGCCTTCAGACTTGGTGGCTCAAAACAAGGCAGAAAATTCATAAATTTAATAGTTTGCTTTCTGCTTTCTTTTTCAAAACAACCCTATGCAGCTGGCTAAGTGATTTTTGTCTGTACTTTCAAATACTTCACAGTTCATTTAATAATTGGTTTATTAGTAGCTATAAATTGTTATAATCTACAAGAGTCAGTAGGTTGCTATAGACTTAAGTAGTCTCTTGTATGCATGTGCAACCCACAGCATAAGCCACAATAGCATCTACTGCTTTTGCCATTAATATGCTTACAATATCTAATACTAATTTATTAGTCTATTTATAAATTAGTTATTCATGGAAGAAATGTAACAAGTTGGTCTCACTCTAGTAGGATTCTTACAGTGCAGTAAAAAACAAATGTTGTACAGAAACAGAAAAATTACAGGCAGCAAGTCAAGATGTTTGAACCAGTGGTCAAACCCAACTAAATAAAATTCCCTTCCTTGATTTCTTTTTAAGTGAAAGAAGTAATATTCAAAGTTCCAGAAATTTCTCAGACACAGATGAAACTGCAAAAAGGAGCTAAAGTCCCTACATTCATTTTGCTACTCTGTCTTCTTTCGTTTAATGTTTACAGGGTTCTTCCAAGTACCAAAGTTGTTCCAAAGTACCAAAGATACATCTTACAGTTTTCTGCAAAATTTTGTAGTGAATTATATAACCTTAGCTAAAATTTATGTATTGTCTGTAACTTCTGAAGATTTATGTACTATAGAATGAGTAACTATTTCTTGCTCAAAAAGAATTTCTGGCCTTTCCTAAAATAGAATACAAACCCATTTTTAATACTTGTTTAGAATATAGAAACAAAATTTGATTTGAAGTTCACACTTAGATGTAATCTTAGAGCTAGCAAGAATTTGTCAGGTATGTTTTATTTTAAGGCCAAAGTCTGCATAAATTTGCACACCTCATTTTAATGAGTCCAGTTTCTGCAGGCTGTCTGCCTGCATATGCAGGTAAATCTTAGTGCAATTTTAAGATAGATTTGTGATATGTATTGATATTTAGTTAGGGTTGCACATATTGATAGAAGTTAGGGGGAAATATTTTTGTGTAAGAAGAAGTTATACATTTAAAAGAAAAAAATTTGTTATTGCAAGTGCAAAAAATAGGTAAACAATGGATTGCAATTTTAGTGGAATTTAATAATATCTAAATAAAACTACCTTTTATTCAAGTAATTAATGGTTTAAGTCTGGAAATGGTCTTGGGGTATTGTTTACTTTCATCTGGAAGCCCTGTGACTGATCTTGTAAAGCACTGGACAGAATGAACAAGCAATAATGGAAAATGTTAGGTCATTGCATTTCTAAGATCTCAAGGGCAAGACAGTCTGACAAAATTTTTAAGAGTGGAACTGTCGAATTCCCAATAATTTAATTTATCTCATTGAATTATATAAATATTTATGCATATCAAAGCTTGCAGTTGAAATCTGTGTGAGGAAACCTGTACTCAGGTTTTTGTACGATTCTGCACGATGAGCACAAGGTTTTGCTTTTGCAGCTGCTATCAGTACTGGAAAGGCAATCCTTGGGAATCTCTGGCTAAAAATTTCAATTACTTACTCTCCTGATGAAATTAAGTTTTTGTTTCTTTTTCTTTCCTTTTGTTTTGTTTTAAATGTCTTGGATATGCTACTTCTAAACAGAGAGATTCTGAAGACTGAAGAAACTGTTTCTGCAAACTTGCAGTCATTAGCTATTTATGAAGTTCAGTATTGCATGCAATAGTTACCAGAAATGTTTCTGCATATACTTGATGGAGTTTCACTCTGTATTTTATAACCTGACCTAGGATAGAGTACATGATCTGAGTTGACCACCTTGACCCTCTCACTGGGGATATGTGAGCTCCTAAGGCTGTGCTTCCTCAGCTAATTTGAAGGTTCTAAGTCCACAAACTTGGAACCTAATTTCTTCACTCTCCAATAAATATTTAAAGCCCAGTAGATGAAGCTGGACCTAAGCTTACCCATTCTATTGAAATTCATTCTTTAAATAACTTATTTCCACAGGCAACCCTGAAAGCCACTGGACACCTAATTTCTGACAACTTTGAAAATCCTACCTGAGATATAGCAAGACTCATTTAAAAAAATAAAAAGTAGCAAAGTAAATGTTTTTGAAAAATGGGCATATGCTATTAAGATTGATGTAACTGTGCTCATTCATTTGACATTCTGAAATTGCAAGCACATACAGGTCAATTTAAGCTGCATCTCTCATTGGTTCTTTACAAATGGATCCTATGCTTGTGTTGATATGCAATGAAGAATACACCTATAAACATCAGGCTGTAGAATTAGCAGCTTGAAGAAGCTGCTGTAACTGTTATACAGAATCAGGTAGCTGTTATAAAGTGTGTGCAGGAGTTAATAAAGAAAGAAATGTCAGTTTCTGTTGGGACGGAAATAGGAAATTAAATAATTCAGACAAATTAATTTCTTTCTCTGATTCTGCCTGCAGCTTCAGCTAAAAGACCTGGACACTAAACAAGAGTTGAGCTTTCACACTGAAGCCCCATGTCTATTTGGAGAAGATGGATCTGAGGCTGTGACTGAGCTTGCTGCAGTCAGGCCAGACCAGCCACCACTCAGGGATATGCTGCTGAAATGAAAAATAAATACAAGATGAAATGCACACACACACACAGAATTGTAAACTGCTTAATAGGATGCACACAAGGCACAAGATTGCAAAGCATTTTATATATATTAAAAAAACACTCAAAATTGCTTTTAACTATTCATTCGATAAGTGTGGGATCACAGAATCACAGAATCACTAGGTTGGAAGAGACCTTCAAGATCATCGAGCCCAACCCATGCCCTAACACCTCAACTAAACCATGGCACTGGGTGCCACATCCAGTTTTTTTATAAACACATCCAGGGATGGTGACTCCACCACCTCCCCAGGCAGACAATGCCAATATTTTATCACTTTTTCCATAAAAACCTTTTTCCACATATCCAACCTATACTTCCCTTGGTGCATCTTGAGACTGTGTCCTTTCGTTCTGTCAGTTGTTGCCTGGAGAAAGAGACCAACCCCCACCTGGCTACAGCCACCTTTCAGGGAGTTGTAGAGAGTGACAAGGTCACCTCTGAGTCTCCTTTATTCCAGGCTGAACAACCCCAGCTCCCTCAGCCATTCCTCACAGGGTTTGTGTTCCAAGCCCCTCACCAGCCTCATTGCCTCCTCTGGACGTGCTCAAGCATCTCCACGTCCTTCCTAAACTGAGGGGACAGAACTGGACACTGCACTCAAGGTGTGACCTCACCAGGGCTGAGTACAGGGGAAGAATGACCTCCCTGCTCCTGCTGGCCACACTATTCCTGATACAGGCCAGGGGCCATTGGCCTTCTTGGCCACCAGGGCACACTGCTGGCTTATGTTCAGCTGGCTGAACAGTACCCCCAGGTCCCTTTCTGCCTGGACCCTGTCCAGCCACACTGTCCCCAGCCTGTAGCACTGATGGGGGTTATTGTGGCCAAAATGCAGGACTCAGCACTTGGACTTGTTAAACTTCATCCCATTGGACTCTGCCCATCCATCCAACCATTCCAGGTCTCTCTACAGAGCCCTCCTACCTTCCAACAGATTGACACATGCTCCCAGCTTAGTGTTGTCTGCAAATTTACTAATGAAAAACTTAATACCCTCATCCATGTCATCAATAAAATGTTGAACAGGACTGGCCCCAGCATAGACACCTGGGGGACACCACTGGTGACTGATCCCCAGCTGGATGCAGCACCGTTCACCATCACTCTCTGGGCCCGGCCATCCAGCCAGTTCCTAATCTAGCAGAGTGCTCCTGTCCAAGCCACGGGCTGCCAGCTTTTCCAGGAGTGTGCTGTGGGAGACAGTGTCAAAGGCCTTGCTGAAGTCCAGGTACACAAGAAGTCCACACTTGCTGAAGTCCACAGCCTTTCTCACATTCACCAGGTGGGTCACCTGGTCATAAAAGGAGACCAGGTTGGTCAAACACGACCTACCTCTCCTAAATCTATGCTGGCTGGGTCTGATACACTGGCCATCCCATAAGTACTGCCTATATATATATAGTTAAAGCATTTTCTTCTGTTTTAAAACAATTGACATGTATTGTTTTCACTAGACTAAGTACCAATTCGCATGTCTGAAAAAGGCACAAAGGCCAGTTACTATATTTTAATGGCAGTTTTCATAAAATGACTGATTTACACTTAATGAGGGACTAAATCACAGATTATAAAAAGGCGGGTGCAAAGTCATAACCGCATGAATCACAAAGAGAAAATGCAGGGTTTTTTGAGGTTTTCTTCAAGCCCCATTTCTGCCCTTGAAGCCATATTTCATTTCATCATTGTATTTAAAATATGATAACATCTTCCTTTGTTCAGATTACATTTTATAAAATATGTAGAAAAGAATTCTCATTCATTATACTCTGGGAACAGAAGTCTTAGTTAAAATATTTAAAACTTTTTGCATGTAATATCTAACTGGAGGCTAGACTGCAAATGGAAATGTATCATAAGAGTCTGTTATAACATTTAATTCTTCACAGATCCCATTAAAAATCCTCTGTCATGCTGCCTCAAGGAATATGCACTGTATAACTCATCAGACAGAAGTCATGGCAAGCCATCCTTTATTGCATAGAATAAAAACAATTCATATTTGTATAAATAGCTGAGCCATTTCTGCTGAACATACTAAATGATGTTGGCCATAATTCTCAAAATATGCGATTAAAACACAATTCAGCTGATCCAGAACAAAAAGTGGTTTTCATCATCTGTTATGTCTGTGTTTTTTCCTTGGTAAAATGGAGTTGATAAATCCTAATTCAATTTAAGACCTATAATTCCTACAAGAACTCCTGGGGTTTTTTGTTTTTGTTTTTGTTTTTGTTTCTGTTTTTTGTTTTGTTTGTTTGCTTGTTTGTTTTTGTTTTTGGGTTTTTTTTTGCTTTGTTTTGTTGTTTATTTTTTTGTGGGTTTTTTGTGGTTTTTTTTGTTTGGTTTTTTTTTTTGTTTTTTTTTTTTTTTTTCTAAGCATGATANTTTTTTTTTTTTTTTTTACAAAGCATGATAAAATCGGTCTGAATCTTTCAGGTGATTCCAGAATCCAGAAGCAGGATATTTTCTCCTTCTGTAATGCAAGCATGGATTGTTACATTCATTCTGTTACATTCATTCATAAAGAACATTTCATCCCTACTGTTGTAGTATGTGCTGTGAGATAGCTAGCAATCTATATGAAACTCAGAAAATTGATGTCAATTCCTATAACTTAATTCCTTGCTTTTGAAATTAATCTTGTACCTAAAATGTATTGGCTTATAATGTTTGTTAATTACATTGCTAATAATCTCATTTGGTAATGTCTTGTGTCGCTGATTTTTCGTGGCAGAAGTCCTTTACTTGATCAATATCCATATAGGAACACAGCCTGCATCAGAAACCAATGCAGATGTATTAATCACAGCATTTGGAGAGTGGGGAGATTCCTGCAAAAGGAGACTAGGGCACTCACATTTTGAAAAAGGACAGGTTAGTACTAAGTCATTTTCCTTCCAAGTTTGTTTGATGTATTTAATTTTATTATTTTTTAATACCATATTTCTTTTCAATTACAAAATATCAG
Source organism: Buphagus erythrorhynchus (assembly GCA_013400855.1). Taxonomy (NCBI): domain Eukaryota; kingdom Metazoa; phylum Chordata; class Aves; order Passeriformes; family Sturnidae; genus Buphagus; species Buphagus erythrorhynchus. Next base: position 4,691 of record VZTT01063525.1, on the reverse strand, counting down.
CGTGGATATTGCACTCTGGTAACCTGTGGAAAGAACATGTTGCTTACTAAGTACAGGTATTTTACCTGAATTGAGATTACAGTTTAAGAATAGTACCAATAAATTTAAAATCCATAAACTATCAATAAATGTTCTTAGAATCTGGAACTGAATCCAATGAAATATAAAATTCTGTGGCTTAATTTTCAACTATATGTGAAGCTAGTACAGAAATGCAAGGGCTGTTTCCTGTAATTGCCCCATTAATTTTTTTTTTAAATCTGCCCAGATAGACTCGAAAGAAAGATTTTAAATGTGTTAGCTACTATATGTTAATTAATCCTTTTATTTGTAGAATTGCAAACAGGTAAGCCTGCTTGTAAACATAATTGTTTTCTCAACATAAATTCTAAGAGAGATTTTCTGATCAACCTTTGCTTATTACCATATTAATGATTATACGTACATAACTTGTTCACCCATACCCTGAACTCAGAGCACCTGATCAATTCATCCTGTACAAAAAGCAGAATCCTCTGTATGTTTTCATACTGTTTATTATGCTCTCTCATGCCTGAGATGCCATAACTTCCCTAGGCAACCTGTTCCACTGCTTTCCTAGCCTTGCACTTAACAACTCTTCCTTCACTAGATTTATTATGTCTTCTTGAGCTTAGAAACTTAGAAACCAGCCACACCATTTTGACCCAGAGTCATACTCTAGTCGTTGATATTTTTGCTTCCATGAATTTGTATAAATTCTACTATAGACATGTGAGAAGTGTCCATAGTCTCCTGTGTCAATTTAATTGCACTCGATCTGCTACCTGAGTAAAACTAAACTTTCACATAGTACTTAAATCTCATTCCACATCTTTTTTGGGAAGACACAGTGAATGTTTTCTTCAATGTTGCCTTCTGTTTGCTTCCCTTTTGCTTTATAGACCTCTACCCTCTGTGCACTTGCATTGCTGCACTGTTCTTTGCAAAGAAGAATGTCTCTTTAATCTTCCTACTTAGACTTTTCTATATGTTGTTCTGACTCTACAATAATATTTCCTTTTTTTTTAAGATGCCTTTGTTTTCAGAATCCTGCTGTCTTAGTCCAGATTGTACTATAACAATATAGGAAGATTGTTATAATGTTGATTGTCTGGATGATATTATTAAAAATACAGGCCAATCCTTGGCGTTTTTGAGGGTAAATGTTTATGGACAATTAGAATGGTTAATCAAAGGTGTAAAGGCAGATAGTCAGTGACATAATCTGGAAAAGAAGACTAAAAAGAAATAATTCACATGGATCATACTGGATCTAATACAGAGTCAGTGATGTGGCTGTTAGTGATAAAGAAATCAGAGCCACTATGTTGAGCAGCAGTGTGCTGAGTGTCTTCCCAAGCAGTTCCTTTGTTTTCAGGGAGCAGTTTTTGTGCTGTAGATTATGAAAGTGTTCAGCTTAGGTATTTTGTGTGTTCACATTCTTCATCGTTCAATAGGTTCCGGGAAAGGGTTGAGCAGTGGGATGGCAAAATATTCTGACCATACTGAGCTATTTAAGGTAATAAATATTAAAGCTGGTGGCAGAGACTGCAGAAGAACCTCATACACAGTGAGGGGATAATAAAATGGCAGATTAAATTCTTTGCAGCTAAATGAAAAGCAGTGGCTGTGAGGGGGAATAACCCCTTAAATTTGCATACAAAATGATGGGCTCTGAAATATGAAAGTAGTAGGATATCATCTCAGTAGAAGCAAAACAAAAGGAAAAAAGAACAAATAACATGTTTAGAAACTATTTAAAAAGGAAAAAAAGAAACAACCAGCCACTTCAAGGTAGAAAACACAGTCATGCCTCCAAAGATGTTCACTAGTGCAGATGCATAATAGATACTGTGTTTTGTTGATTCACCTGTCTTAAAGAGTGCAAGAAGAATGTCAAGTGATATGCAATATCTTCCATACAAAGAACAATGAAGCAAACAAGTATGTTTATTCTGGAAAAGAGATGAAGAGAGGAAAGGTGAAGGAGATAAGAAATATAAAATGGCATAGAGAAAATGAACATTTCCACTTCTTTGTGAAATACAAGAGCTCAAGAGCATTCAATGAAATGTGCAGGTGGCAGATTCAAAACAAAAGGAGGTGGCTTTTTACTCAGTGTGTAATTAATATATTTTACTTTCTGGCACAAGATGTTGCAGATGGTAAAAGACATATTGGTGCAAAAAGCCATTGCACATTGTCATGGAAGACAACTTTCCACTGAGGCTGTTAAGTGCAAAGACGTAATCTCTGAACCACAAATTGCAAAAGGCTGAGAGACTTTATATTCAAGAAGCATCTCTATATATTTGCCCTGTTTTTCAACTCTTCCCTAGAAATCTGTTACTGGTAGCTGTTGGCAACACTATACTGGACTAGATGGATCTGCAATTTAAAATACTACTTCCAGTCTTATATTCTTTTTACATAGAAGTACATCAATAAAAAAGTTGGAATGGGTTTATAGTGAGAGTTTCTAAGAATAAAAGGTGAAAGGAAGGAATGTAAAGGGCAAGCTTTCTTGGGAGGCAAGTTTATGTCAGCAATATCCCTGAAAAATGTAGAATGGACAGGCAAAGAAAACAAAGTTAAGGAAACTTGAGATAAAAAAAAAAAAATCTCTCTTGTAAAATGGATTTGCAAAACAGTTTAAATAAAATCTTTTTGGCTTTCATTAATTGTACTTCCAGTAGTGTGCTTAATGCAGTTCCAAATGTCTTTAAACTGAAGAGAAAAAAAGAAATTGAATGACATCAACCAAAAGTACATTCTTACTAATGCTGAGGGAGTAGGCAATTTAATGTATTATTATGAGAAATCATTGATAACAATGGGTGATTATGACCACTGTTGTCTAATGAATGTTAATTATTATCACAAAGAATGAAACTAATGATAGGTCCCTTTCTCAATTAGAGTTAGCTGTGAAGGAACATGAATATTAGCAGTACAGGCTATTTCCTCTAAGTCAAAGGTCATGTAGACTGACAGGAAAATTATATTTGGCTTGGAACTACAAAGAATAAAATTAAAAAGCAAACGAGTGCTCCCGAAAAGTTATTTGCAAGATGTTCCTCCCAACTAGATCTTATTTTGGGCTACATATACTTAAATGCAGAGGTATAACTTGCCATGGTAACTGTTTGAGGATATCGTAGATATAACAAGGTATGAATGCTGGAAGTCCTAAGGCTGTGATAGGAATAATAACTTGGATGTTTTCTTTTTCTGATCACATTGTGGAGAATAGTCTGACACAGGCAAGAGAATGGACCAGATGACATAATTCGTTCTAAAAATCATCTCTTCCTTCATTGCTTTCTGGTCCTCATGCTTTTTCCTGCCTGGTGGCAAATTGGTTGGCAACAAATAAAAATTATAGCGTCTGTTTCTACTATCCATCTGGGGATTTTTAATGTCACCCACACACATGCCCATGTATCTACCCACCCACTTATATTATCTTGCACAGAACACATTCATTCTCTCACTCATATAATTTATTCATCCCAACATGCACTAGTGCAGTTGCCATTTAGCTTTTGTTTACTGGTAGCCGTAGCAATATTTAAACAGATGTCTATTTACATCCGAGGAGCACATCAATTCTTGCCTGTATGCGTGCACAGCCTTAGTTATAGTTTCTAATGTCAGTGTCTTCCTTTGTTTGCATAGTCATCAACAGTATTTCTGTTCAGAGTTGAATAATACAACATTTCCTATTTGAATAATAGGGTGTCTTGGAATGTAAAATACTTGGACATGTTTAAAAATAAAATGCCTTATCTAAACAGAAATTAAGTTACCAGGTCTATCCTGATTCTTGAAGAACTCCTTTTGTTTCTATTATGAAGGACTAGTTGAACTTCAATTTTCATGAGCTTTCTTTAGGTTTTTTGATCAGAGGTTTGTTTCTACCCCCAAAAAATGGGATGTTTTTTGTAATAAAACCTGAGCTGCAGTGATTATGATTAAAAAAAAAAAAGTATGTATTCAAGGATCCACATGGTTTCTGAACAGGTTCTCCAAATATGAATGTCAGCCTATAACATCTTTCCTTATTCTCAGAAAATGATACTCCAGCATTGTTAGGAATCAATCTTTCCAAATACAAACTTCTCAAAGACAGAAGATAAGATATGTGGTCTAATCAGTTTGCTATTCTTTTTGCCTCTATTTTCTCAGATTTGAATCTCTGAAATGAGAGCAGTAGACCTTGGACAGTTAAGCAAAGTGCTTGTTGAGCACCATAATGTGGGTTATGGAGCCGGATGGTACCTCGACCAAATTGTCATCCATGAATCAGGCAAGACTGAAGAACAATATGTATTTCTTTGCCAGCAATGGTTAGACAGTGGAGTTGGTGATGCACAGATGGAACAAACATTAAAACTTCTTGGAAAAGTCAAGAATGGTATGCTGACAGGAAAGATTTATGGTAAGGTACAAAATCCTCAAAACTCCTTCCAGCTCTTGTTTTAATTGCAATCCATAATATTTCCTTGGTTATTTTTAAGGCTAATACCAAACTACCGAAATAGTATAGCTTGAATGTGAACTGCTTCTCTCACAACAATTGTTTCTCCAAACACTCTCCTGAGATGGTAAATACAATTACAATGCTCAGGGAAGAAAAAATAGAGCACAAGGCAGATATTAAGTGACAG
>VZTT01063514.1:0-16110 GCA_013400855.1 Buphagus erythrorhynchus | reverse complement strand
TTTTTTTTTAACATTGGATATATTTAGGTTCTTCAGCTTCTCTCAAAAGATTTTACTTTCAAAGTGCATGAATAGTTCTCCTGCTGTGCCCTTAAACACGAGGACTTCCAGAACTGGAAAGACAGTCAGTACTTCCCTCACAGATGAGAATTTCGGATCTTCCTGTGTGGCATTCCTGGCTGTTTCTGGGTCAAAGGACTGAGAAGAGCTGGAAAACTGAAACAGGGCAAAGTAAAACATGTGTCTGGTTTCTCAACTGGCTAATTTCTCTTCCTGCTCTGCTCCAGCCCAATGTTCTTGTCCCTCTGGCAATGAAGCTGTGCAGTGCACCAACCAAACACCAACCCAGATCAGGGCCAGAGTGCTTTCAGAGGACTGGCAGTGCCTGCACTTCTCCTCCCCTTAGTAGCCAGTTCCNAAAGGAACCAAATTACTAGACCAAGCATTAAAAAAAAAAAAACAATTCAAAGGGAAACAGGTCTTAAAACAACCAGGTGGTTATTCCTAATTCTTGCTTTCCTATGGATTCTGGCAAGTCTCCTCATCCTATAGATTTCTCAGGTTAGAATTCTCTGTCTCATCCACTTCCAAATACATTTGGTAAATGGCCTTTGAATCCAGCTCAGGCTTTTGATTTGCCTTTATGTGAGATAAGCTACTTTGCAACTGTTCACACTAATTTTATCAGTTCACTCATAGCATCAAAAAAGTTACATGTCAAATCTGTGAGTAAAGGAATGGGCATGAGAACTTCAGTTTTGTCTGGTGCATGATGAGAGCCTTCCCATATTAATGCTTTTTGATGTAAAACAATCTGGTATGATATTTATCAGCAGAGTTACAGTGCCCAAAATAACATTGTTGGAATTTCTCTTTTGCATACTCAATCTTTTTTCCAGCTCACCAAATGACATGACTGGGGGAAAGGGAGCCATAACAGTAGGCATTCATCAACAGTGATGCAAGAAAATTTGGGTTTGTTTCCTTTCCTGTACTTTGGAATACAAGTGTCATTTAGTCCTTAAGTAGAAACCAAGTGGTGTTTATCTGCTGCATTATTTTATTGTGCTACCTGGTTCTCAGGGAAACGGGTGAACAGCAGAAGGGAAATGAAGCACTTTCTGTATCATATACCTTCAGTAACGTCATAACTCATATGTGGAAGACCTGTTGCTCTGAGTTAAAAAAGGATCACACTACTTTCAGAGTGAGTCATGGTCCAATCTGTTCCTTTCTGCAGAGGAACAGCTTACAGAGCTCTGGCTCATCACAGTATAAAGCACTGTATCCTCCTACTGATACAGAACACGCTTAATTTTAAGGCTCTTCCTCCTTTCTGTGTAATTAACCAGTCAATGCTTCTCTTCCCATCTCGCCACTTGGGCTCTAAAGGTCACACCAAGTCCTTAACCTTCAGCAGAAGGACTAAGCAGGGCCCAAAGGGGACATAAATATGAAAAACTTCCAGTAGAACTTGCAAGGCAAGGCAGTTTGGTTGTCCATCTCTGGAAAAAACTGCTATCAAACTCCTAAAGCCTGCAGTGTGGTGTTGAGTTGCATGTGACATGTGGGGGTGTAGTTTCAAGGCTGACAGCTATGCTTATCAGTTCTTGCAGACTTGGAGCACGTTCCTCCTTCTGCTCTTACACTGAAGCTTATGCTCCTGCAACGTGATACAGAAACTTAGAAATCAAGCACCTGCTGACCTACATGTCACTGGTTGAGTGGGGTGTACTCTCCATCCTGCATCCCACCCTCTACTGCCAAATCCACAAGGACATGTGGCTAGAAATGACACCTTTGGCTGTAATGAGAAAAATCCCTCAAATACAGGATTGGACCCATCAGCCTCTGTTTGCCTGTGCTTCAGTGGGACCACCTAATGTGGCTCTGACCCTCCTGTCAAGAAGAAGAAACCAAACCACTGCATCACTTAACAAAAGCAAAAAAAAAACACAAAACAAACAAACAAAAAAATTCCAAAAACAAAACAAAAAAAACCTAGTTAATGAAAGATATATCAGTGCTTTGCAGAAATCCTTTCTGACCTCAACCCTGATATAAGAAAGTCACCCAAATAAAGAGGTTTTCACTAAAGAAATATTAACAGAATTGGTAGCAGAGGGAAACATCAGGGCAATTTAAGCTGCCTGTGTTTTGGATTGTTCGTGTTGGTAGTTATGGTACAAGCCAACAAGACCACTAGTACATACACACATAATGAACAGCCTTGTTTGCCACTAGGCAGAATACAGTTTTGCTCTTTCACCCTGAAAGAAATTGAAACTGGGATCAAGAATTAAGTAAGAACTGCCCTGCAATGCAACAGAGGCTACTTGACACTGGACAAAAGAACACACAGGTGCTTTTCTCCAATGCTGCAGGCCATTATGCAACTGTGTATTGGGAGCTATGTGTTGCTGCATGTGTTCTGCTCTCCAATTAGCTACTTCTTCAACCCAACAGGCCATTCAGACAGCCACGGATGGATGGATCTTGGAGATTTGGTCACAGACATAAGCCAGAAGTTCTTACATGGACTTTCTTTGCAGGAATGGCTTCTTTCTCTGGTAGCAGGGAATCAGGGAGTTGTGCCTTCAAACCTTTAGCCACTGACAGCGGCCACATGGTATCCTGTCTGAAACAGATGTTAGATACAGAAAGGAGAGGTGATTAGCAGGGAATTTTCTTTGTGAGAGAGCAGGGACAGTGGGACAGCTGTGGGCAAAACTGAGTTGTGCCTCACTGGGGCAGCTGGGACACATGGCCTTAGCCAAGGGAAGAGGGATAATTTCTAGCTACCAGCCTCCTTCTAACCATACTTCTCTGACCATGACTGGTGCAAACCATGTCCAGTCAGGCAGATACTGACCTGCCATGGAGTTTGGTCTGACCAGCTCATGCATGCAGAAATGCTGTGTTCAAAAGGCTTCTTCTGGGAAGTGACATTCACTAAGCTAAATGGAAGGCAGAAGAATGAACAGAAGCCTTTTGAATAGCTTAATGAATAGGTTTGCCATCCACCTGAAAGATATTCTTCCCTTTCGAGATTTTTTTTTCCTTTTGCTGATACTGGAAAAACAAAGGTTTGAGCACATTCTAGAAGAAAGGACCAGATCAGAACAGTGCTCCATACCCTATTATTTCAGGTAAGTTTGTCCCTTAAAAAAAAACTCTTATCACTGTATTACAAGGCTAGCAATGCCAATGCATTTAGAAGTGTAAGGAAATGTTATACAAAGGGAAATTTATTCCTGTCAAAACCTACCAAAATAGTAGGTGTTATGGAACCTACATGCCATTTGAGCAGATTCTCTTTCTTGTGCACACTCCTTTTCCTTGGCCAATACTAATTCTATGTAGAATGGCAGAATAACTTACATATATGCTAATTTACCTCTTTTGGCTGTTTTCTCTTTGACTGCTATTTCAAAACACGTATTAGTTTTGCAGAAAATACTGGGTTGCTTTCCTCTGTGAGTTTTTGCCACATCTCCTGCTAGACAGCTAGAAGAGCATGGATGTTCTGCGTCAAACAGGTCAGTGTTCAGACACCTGAGCAGCATCTCTGTCACAGAGACAACATATTTTCTTAGCAGACAATATGGGCTCTGCAGAAAACTTTTCTGGCTTTTCGTCACCAGATGGTGCTCCAGCACTGAGCTAGTGCTGCCTTGGTCACTTGCTGAAGCACCCGGCTCTCCTGAAACGCTGGGCTGCCTGTTCTCCTGCAAGGTCAATTTCATTATTCTGGTTTGCAATTCCGATTGCCTCTGCCTTGGGCCTTTCCTCAGCAAGGGTGAGTGAGCCCTCTGTCTTCTTCTCAATAGGCGTTTTCTCACTGATTTGGATAGCTTACAGAATTTGTCCAAAACAGCTGGTGTATGGCAGTGACCTCTTTGCTGTTCCCACAACAGGCATTGTAGTTGGATCTGGCCATAGTTCAGGCCTCTTCTGCTCATCAGATCTCTTTTTGGAGCATAGCACACTCCTATCATGATTAGTTGCTTCCTCACTGAAGATACCAAAGCCTTTTCCTGGCCTGGAGATTTGTTCTAGCACTAGCTAGACTGAAGACCAACCGAGTAGACAATATGTTGGACATGAGTGGAGTGACTTCCTTCAGGATGCTTTTGTTCCCACGTGAAGAGTTTGAACTTGGAGGGGAATCAGGCATTCCCTGTGCAGCACACAAGCTGCTGTGAGCTCACTGAGGTGGGCAAGGTCTTCGGGGGAGGGCAGGAATGCTGGGGCCAGGAAGCCCAGTGATGAGGAGCAAAATGTCAGGTTGCACATCTACAGAGTGGTGTGTGCCAAATAAGTCAGCTCCAGAGAAAAAAGAGATGTCAAAGCTATAGCCTGTAAAGCCAGAACCTCTAGTAGTGCCACCAGGCTGCTTCTAAGGCCCCAGAAGAAATCTTGGTAGGCTATCAGGCAGTGCCCATAGACACACTGGCTTGCTGAGAACACACTGAAAGGAGCCAGACCTGTTTCAGCCAAGCTGCAGCTGAAGGCTCTCGCCTCACATTTGAGAACCATGGAAACCCACTCCACTCAGTCTGGGAACAATAAAGTCATTTCCAAACACCACACCTGTCCAGTACAAGGGAAATCTGCCCCACACATGCTCACAGAAATTGGAGCAGCACAGTCCCAAAGAGGTTAGGGAAATCTGCCTTTTTAAGCTCAAATATTTTGGTAAATTACATCATCGAAGCTTCATGGATTTGACTTTGTCCACGTCTAGTGATATAACCAGAGCATAATAAAAGGGGCTTTTCAAGCTGACTACTCCTAAATTTCAAAAAATGCAACTTTGTGCATGTCCATGCTGGGATGACATCATGATGTTTACAGTTCTTTGGGGGAATAGGACAGAGCAATGTCCTTTCCCTTCAGATAGCCAGTGCCCTGGTCATGCAGTGGTTTGTACCCTTGGATTGCATTAGAATGAGCAGAGATCTGAAATCCACCCTCCCAAACTAAGTGTTGAACGCCTCAGACACTTGCTTTGCCACTAAGCCAGGAATGCCACCTCAGGACTAAGACATATTTCCAATAGAAGTTTTTGGTGAACAACAGGAAACTAGTCAGGAAGCGCTTCTGGTAAAAATATGCTAGTTTTGAAATCTGACATCCTAGACAAGACCTGCTTACACATTGTACTGCCTCAAATCTAGTAGGTCAGGTAACAAGAAGCATTTTCTTTTACCACTAAGACCTGGGTTATATCCTTCAAAGTGCACATCACAGAGAATTTAATAAAAGTAACCTACTTTGGGATCTGTACTGCAGGTCAGAAAAAATACGCAGACTGTGCTAGCCTTTTCCTGGTATTTGTCTCTGGCTTTGTTTTTCAGCAAGTCTGTTGATTACTCCAAGCTAGTAACCTTAGGTCAAGCAAGACATGTCTCTAGACTGTAAGGCAACCTACATGAGAGCAGTTTCTTCTCTTGCTAAGGATGAATACCCCATAGAGGCCCTCTGTTTTATGACATACTTAAACATCATATGAATGTAATTTCTTGCTCTGACTCATGTATGACACTGGTAGTAATGTCAAGACATCAGTCTGTCTGCAGGCAGCCTGAAAACATAATTGATTTCACTGAGAAATACTCTGTTCCTCTTAGAGGTATGCTAATTCTGATGTCTATTTTTATGACTGCTTATCAACCTAAGTAAATGAAGCTATGCTGAGGGAATGAAATAGGATCCTATTTGACCATGGAAAATCCAATTAGAGTTCAGAAAGTTGTGCAAAATTTGAAAAAGTACTTTCTTTATTTCACTTTGCTTTCTAATTTGATGTGTGAAATATAAAATATCCATTGGCAGTGGTTATTGTCCACTATATCACACCAAACCAGCATTTACATCAAAAAATATGGCAATATGTACATAGCATTTTTACATCTGTGCATCTGATGCAAAGTCTGTCTGTGGAAAGAGTGTGATAAATACAGCATAAAAACTGACTTAATATTATGATATTATGAAACAAATAAAGAAGAACATTTCTTTATCTCCTCACTTTTTCTTACAAATCCAGATTCTTGGAGCTGGCACAGCTAATAAAAAAAAAAACAACTATAATAAAAAGAGTAACTCAAATTTGATAAAGTAATAATTGCAACTGACATATCATCAGGAAATCATAGATTCATAGAATGGTTTTATTTGGGTTGGAAGGAACCATCTAGTTCCAATCTCTCTGCTATAGGCAGGGACACCTCCCACTAGAGCACGTTGTTCAGAGCTTCATTCAGACTGGCCTTGAACACAGCTTCTCTGCCTCACCACCCTCAGAATAAAGAATTTCTTCCTAATCTGTAATCTATTTCAGTATAAAGCCATTCCACCTCGTTCTGTCACTACATTCTCTTGTAAAACTCCCTCTCCATCTCTTTTGTAGGCCCCCTACAGGTACTGGCAGGCAACAATAAGGTCACCCTGGAACCTTCCCTTCTCTGAATAATCCAAATTCTCTCAACCTGTACTCATAGGCCAGGTGCTGCAACCCTCTGGTCACCTCTGTGTCCCTCCTCTGGACTCCCTCCAACAGGTCCATGTCCTTCCTGTGCTGGGACCCCAATGCTGGATGCAGGGTTCCAGCTGGGGTCTCACCAGAGCAGAGCAGAGGGGCAGAATCCCCTCCCTCCCCTGCTGCCCACGCTGCTTTGGATGCAGCCCAGGACACGTTTGGCTTTCTGGGCTGGGAGTGCCCATGGCTGGGTCATGTCCAGCCTCTCACCCACCAGCACCCCCAAATCCTTCTCACAGGGCTGCTCTCCATCTGTTCATTCCCAGCCTGTGCTGATACCAGGGATTGCCATAGCCCAGGTGCAGCACCTTGCACTTGGTCTTGTTAAAAATCATGAGATTCATGTGGGCAAATTTCTCGGGGTTGTCCAGTTCTTGTTGGATGGCACCCTGTTCTTCAAGTGAAATACATGCCATGAAGTACAGTTTTTGTGATACCTTTCTTGTCAGAGCAAAATGTTCTTCTTATTTTACTTCCCTGGAATAGAAATCTCATCCACAATCTTTTTGTTAGCTTTCCTGAATTAAGGAAAATCCAAGGAAGATGTAAACCAAACACAATGAGATGAAACAAGGTCCAGCATTTAGTTTTCATGATGAACCCTCTAGGATGAAAGTTTTTTTAGAAAAGCAAAATACTTTTGGAAATAGAACAATGGGAGATAACCATTGTATAATTAGTTAAGAGATTTAGATTTTATAGTACATTTGGGAAGTTTTTAACTGTGTTTTATTATTGGTGAGACAATAAAAAACAGCAAGAAAGTAGTAAATAATAAATAGCAAATCTTTCAATGGTATCCATGTTTCAGAAAGACATGAACAAGCTAAGCAGAGATGCTGACGCTTCTTGGCATTGCCAAAAGCATCCAATGGAAATGGACAGAGACTTCTCCTGAAAAGCTCATTATGTGCTCCTGATCAAACCTTCAGCTGGTATAGCTACATTCTAGAATGGAGGGGACATACTCAGGCTTAAAGCTACATGGGCAGGAGCTGGAGGTTTTCCAGCTCATATTTCAGTAACCTTCATACAAAGTTTACTCTCTAACAGCTGCTGAATTATTTTATTTCTGAACTCCCAAATTAACCATGCTACATCTATACACATATCCACAGCTGCTTGTCTTGTCAGAGATTAAAACCTCAGCCTGCCTGCCTGGAATGCAAGAAGGGGAGTTTCCTTTGCCCAAGGCACTCACAAGCATACACCTCCTTTGCAGACACCTGGGGACAGACGAAGCCCTGCCATGAATGTCACAGCAGTGGAGTTGCACAGCTTCCTTATACATCGTACAAAATAGACCCTACGTACTGGGCTAGGGCAAGAGTCACTTCCTCAGCATTTCTGCTCCCAGCATAGAAGGACAGAATACAGATGCTATAGGGCGAGGAGAGTCCTTTTGCAACTTTTCCAATGGTTAACTGATATCTATTCTTTTCACATAGCCGAAAGGCTAGCATTTTAGATGCAATTTCTGCACTGTATGTAATAGCCTACTATTTAAATATACAACATTCTGGAATAGCTTACCTCCTCAGTCTTTCAAAGTGGCCTAAGATGGAACATGCTGTTATAAAGCTAAAAGAACAGCCAGGAACATATCAGAGAAAGTAAGGCAGCCTGCTGTTTTCATGACAACACGTTATTACAGAACACTAAAACTCAGTCTTGAAAGTAAGCATGAAAAAAGCACAGAAGCAAAACTACTTTCCTCTGGTATTCTTCCTTCCATCATGTGTCTAAGCTGGAAGGTAAACCTCTAACAGAACTTAGGTCAGAATGCTCCTGAAGACTAGTGGAAGATGAAAGGGTGTATGTGAAGAGGTCAGCAGACTGTGACAAAACAATCTTGTTTTGTCACCACTTTTCCCTTTAAATGGTGAGGTTTTGTCTCAAGTGTTCTAAATCTGACTGGCATTTCTTGCCCATTTTTTCACCCCCTGCTTCCACAGTCTGTTTACAGGCAAGGAAATGTGGGCCTACCCTTCCTCCTCTGTCTCCCTTCCTGCTTAATTGTTTGAGTTGGTGACTCAGGGCAATTTTTCTGCATGGATCTGCAAACCTCTTTGCTCAAAGCGCAAGAATCACATGTGGTCTAAGGAGACAAAGTCCTACACGTTCAAAAGGACCTAACAGGCCACCTTACACCATTTTGTGGTCTGTGTTAAAACCTGTGCATTTATACTTTACAAATGCCTTTATGATGGAGTAAATAATGGGATTCCTGCTCCTACAGTCAAAGCACTAAGTGTGCATGGTTCGGATCATGGCTCCCATTAAGTTATCTTCAAACAATAACAGACTGTGTCTCAGACTTGCACAGGATGTGTCAAGGACTCAGCCTGGAATGCTGAACATCTCTCAGCTGCATTTGCTTCTTGCAGCAGAGACTTGTTACATTTTTGAACACCAGCAGTGGGGGTATTTGCCCTCTTTAATTCCCTGGTCTGTCGTAGACTTCTGTGTGGAAAACCGTAAGTTAGACCATTTAGGCTGTAGTGCTTCTAAAAGTGCATACTAGTGCATGAACACTTGTATATTCCATCATTATAAAGCCAACTGCATTGGCTTCTTGTAGATAACTACACTAAAACTGACACTGTGAAATAGCTGCAGTTATGTTTCTGCTAGCACTGCTCCCTTTCAGAGCAGCAGTCTGCAGGGCCCCACTGACACCAGAGAGATGACAGGGCTCAGAACAGTTGCCTGTGCCATCCATACTGTTTAAATTCTGACAATCACAGAATGACCCAGACCTTGTGCCTCTTGATGGCTGTCAAATCCCACCTTCATCATAGGAGAAAAGTAAATGTGGTATGTAAATGAGGCATTGGTTGTGGGCATTTCAAATATGTTTCAAAAAGTTTTTCTCCAAGGACTGCTTCAAACATCACTAAATCTCTGGGAATCCTCCACAACATAGATACCAGAAGATGTATTAAAACTCTTTATTAAAAGCAGCCTCCAGATGCTCCTCCATGCCCTTCCTTATCCCTTGGGCATACTCTAGGGCAAACAGAGTTGTTAGCTGATCAGGTGCCATGAAAGTCAATCAATAGAGTGCCACAAACATGAAATCTCACTGAAAGCACGGCACCAAGAAAATCTACATTATCATTTCTTTATTCTGTCTTTGGGGCTGGGTGTGCTCCTTAAAACAGATGAGTCATGGAGAGTGAAAGCTCTTCTTGGGCTCACCTTTCCTAAAGAGTTCTACAAATTATGCTTTTTTAAATCTCTCTGAAAAAGGACAGAATGGGGAAAGCGAGGTGAAGCCAAACAAAATTTTTATCACAGATTACGGTCAACAGGCAAATGCAAGCAATATCAGCCACAAATGGAAAAGGCATCTGCCATTCTACAACAGACAAGTTTACCTTTAACAGAGGAAATTCATTGAACTCATGACATCCATATGGTCCTAGCAGATGATCTTTGCTGGAAGGCACAAAAAAATAAAATACAGAAGTCCCTGACATGTTGTTCTAGAAGAAATCTCCTTTCTGCTCCACTGGGAACAGCTGGATTAACCTTGCATATTTAGGCAAGGAACACAGCAGGTGGATTCATTCCTGTGGACTCACATCAATCTTCATGATGCCAGGTCTGACATTTTTGGGGGGTTTTTGTTCATTTTATAAAAGAAATAATATTGTTTCTGGGTTTGAGACCCTCACTGCCCTCCAAGTTGCCACATGCAGCATTGACGTAATGTTTGAAAAGGGGCTATAGCTCTAATTAGTAAGTCAAAATGATAGTGTGGTCCCAGGGCCAGTGACCTAAGTGGTGTGCAGTGCTAGTCTTGCACAATGGAGAGGATGAGAGGACTCCTGAAACCCTAGGCTGTGACTTGGACCAGGAGTGCTGGCCTGTCTGGGTGATTTCTGCAGGAGCATCTCCTTTCTGTGTTATGCCACACAGACACAATAGGAACATGAGGGCTTTTACAAGGCAGGCCAGCACCAGCAGGGATTAGATGAGTCACTGCCCTGTCTTAGGGACTGCACGTTTCCTTGGGTGATGAGTCTTTGAGGGGGGCAGTGTGGCCCTTCGTCAAGCAAGGACACAGAGCCTAAAAGTCAAGAGGGAGAAAATCAGTATGCATATGATTATTACAGTCAAGGAGCAATGCTGAAGTGGAACACAGAGTGTCTGGTAGGAGACAGTAAGCAGCAAATCAGTGCACTGACTTGTGCAAGGTGGTACTGTCTGTATCTTTAGAGCTGCTGTAATAGGCTGTCTGGGTTTATACCACACTTGTAGGAGCACTAACTGCATGATACATTCATTTTTATACCCTCTCTTTAATACTCTTTAAGCTCTGTACCTTGACTGCCATGATATTCCTTCTGAAAATCTTTATTGTTTGCTGTTCTCGTCTTCTGTCAAATTTGATCCTTTCTGCTCTCTTCATAAGGAACTGCTTTACTGGACCTTGCTATTATTTAGCTCCTCTCTGAGGAAAACCTTCAGTGCAATAAAAGATCCAAAGGACATCCCAGACTCCAAATTTCTTTCCCCAAATCTGTTGCACATTTCTGATCATGGCAGAGTTCCAACAAGACAAGTGCTTTTAATAAATGTTAACTTGCAAAAGTAGTTTATGTTGATGACAGTACAGAACTGAGCTCCTTAAAAATGGAAGCATGATAAACCTCCTTAATCCCTCTACAATATCCCCAAGTGGCTCTTTCTCTCTCTGGAAGTGGGT
Organism: Buphagus erythrorhynchus; assembly: GCA_013400855.1. Classification (NCBI taxonomy): domain Eukaryota; kingdom Metazoa; phylum Chordata; class Aves; order Passeriformes; family Sturnidae; genus Buphagus; species Buphagus erythrorhynchus. The sequence goes on along the minus strand of VZTT01063514.1, from coordinate 4,852 downwards.
GGAGAAAGATAATTATATATTGGAAGTATATTCCTCCTTTCCAGAATATGACCGAAGGTAATTAAGAGATCTGCTGTAGCCTAAAACCTGGAGTTTCCACTCGTTTGTTTTCATCTTTCTTGCTTCTTATCACTTACCTAAAACAACTTGAGCCAGTCTCTTTGAATTTTGATTTGTACATCAAAATCAGGTTAACCTGAGTATGAAAGAACTCCCCTATGATAAGCAGGTATGATAACCAGACAGACTGCTGTAAGACTGACCAAGTGCTCTGAAAAGTGTTAGATGAGAAGAAATAATTAGGGGAGAAGTTCATACTACACAATTGTCACATATTTTTTATTGATCTCATGCACTTGGTTTAGAAATGTTTGAATGGTGTTCAAAGGTGACACAAAAAGTTGCAGAAGTGCAAACTCTTTGAGTAATCAAGAAGCCTACTATGACCATTGCTTGCTAGACCTATGGAACAACTTTAGACATATGAAAAAACCAGGAGTTCCCAATAACAGAGTTACCAGTATGGGTTGCATTCAACATAACTGTCACTACCTTTTTTCACACTTTCCAGGGGCAGATGCAGCAAAGCCTTGCTCTGCCATTTTCAGACAGGCTGAAGAGAATTTCTCCAACCTTGCTTGCAGGCAAGAAAAGTTTGACTGTGGTGGAAAATTGGGCCTGTGTTATTTCTGTGTCCTGTCTCCATCCCTGCTCTCTTTTATTTCCCTTTGCTTTACATATTTCCTGGTCTTGGACTAGATCTCCTTAGCCAATGTATCATTCAGAGGAAATACGTGTGTGGTACAGAAGCAGGGCACTTCATGGCTCTTAGAAGATCTTTACATCCTACATAAGTAACTCAAACCTGCTTCATGGCAGAGTACAAGGCAGGATACACAGTAACCTATTTTTGGACTTTTAGAGGAATTGGACTACAAAAATGAAAGGTACAAGGCTGTTGGGGAAAATTTAATTACTTCTGCTCTGGCAGCAGCACCTGTTTCTTCAAGAATCCCTCTGCTTCATCCTGCTGGCTGCATAGGATCACTTGGAACAGACCAGTCAGAGAGTCTTTTTCCTGTGGCCATGTCAGATACACCATCAGTGCCTGCCATCTCCTGTGGTCAGTGAACACTTGGCTCTTGAAATGGGAAATGGCCCTCAACTAGGTATATGAGGCTTGAAGGAAAAAATTACCATCTGAGTGTGGTTTTTAAAATTAACAATTAAGAATCCTTTCTGATCAGCTTCCAAGATTGAAGTATCCACTTGGAAAGACAAGAAGTTTTTCCGTCACACCTGCTTCTTTCATGACCAGACCACAAGACTTCAATTCTTATTTACATTTGTGCCTTGCATCCTGCTTACGTAGGGTACAGAAGTCTTGCAGTGAGAACGTTTGTGATCTAACATAATATATGTTAAGCTTACAGCAACCTCTACACAAATGGTGCATTGCAAAGATCTTGAAGTCGTTGGTTGTGAATGAAAGAAGACTGTGAATACCCAGAACAGTGTCACTGATTCAAAAAGTCAAGGCTGTCTTGTCTTAAAACTCCCTAGAACCAGATGTCCCTTCTAATGTGACTTACCTGTATTTCTTCAGAGCTCTCTATGTAAAGTTTTGCAGGGACTTTCTGACATACAGACAGTAGGGCATGAGCCATGCAAGGCAAGTGTCACATCACTGAACAAAACTATGGTTTGGGGGGAAAACTAAATGAAAAATGCATTCTGGCAGGAATTTTGAAGCAAATTTTAAAACAAATTTTGCCAGACAGAGAAGCCCAGTGGACATTACTGAACAAGAGGGTAGCATAAAACTTGAGCCATGGTATTGAATACAATAGCCTTTCAATTCAAGCTCAATTTTACCTACAGCAATGTCCACTGAAAGGATAGCTGTCTGAGGGTCAGCAAAATTGATATAAACTTACCCTTTAACATCATGCATGTGATAGTGGAAACAGCTGAGGGTAAACCTAGATAGAACAAAAAATAATAATCAGTGAATTAAGCTATGCAGCTGAGTAAAACTGGAAAAATTAGAGAGTAAGACATGGGAAATAATTAACTGCTGCAGGGGTTGCTGTGCTCTCCTTTGCTGGATTAATTGACACGCAGCTGGGTACATCCAGAGAAAAGAGAATATTTTGATGGTTTTAGCAAGTGTTCAATACCATGAATGCTGGAAAGAATGACAAGGACCCTACTTGTGGAGGCACAGACAGGTACAGACGGTCACGTCTGCTTCACTTGTGTGCCTACTGCTGGCTGCAGGCCAGAACCCTTTAAATGCATTAGCTCGGAGCTGTGCATATGCTGAATGAGACTATTCAGTTCCTGGAAGAGAGATGGTTTGTATCTTGCCATCAGCAAGGGCAGACATAGCAAAGATGTATCTGCCTACACCATTTGTGTAGGTGCAGCTGAAAACAGCATTGAGGCCCTTGAAGAGAATTTATGGCTTGGTTTTACAAATAGATTTTTTTACACAGATGGATTTTTTTTTTTTACTTTTTCTGACTGTTTCTACCACAAATTAAGTCTCCTGAGGCGGCTCTTGGTTCTGACAGAGAATATGATAATTTAGTCCCATCAAGACTAGCCACAAATATTTGGCACAAATGTGACTGTGTTACAGGACCTACCAAAGCTATGCAATAAATCTATATTCTCCTTGGAACTCAAATGCCCTGAGTATTGTGATGATAATAGCTACATTAGTTTAGAAAGAAGCAGTCAGTGCACATATTTGAACAAGACTAAGACATGCTGAGCAGAAAGAGAATCAACTAAGAGACAGCAAAAGAAAGAAATGTTAAATGGCACACTGCATCAGTGGAATATATTTGGCCTAGCTGAAAAAGGTATCTATATGGAGGAAATACTTTAACTACCTAATCTCCCTTCAAACCATCTCCTGCTCTTTGTACATTTTCAACAGCAAAGAAAGTAAGGAAATAAAACAAGGCAAGGTTTGTAGGGGGAAAAGAATAGTAATATCTGTTATTAGAACAGTGGATAAAGTTGGAAAAATACATAAGTTTTCAAGTACATTTTCAAGGACTCTTTTAACATTTGCATTATTTTATTTCCTTAAATAAACTTATATGGTAACAGAGTTTATTTCAAGCACAAAGATAGATAAAATTATGCTATGACATTTCATCTGAAGTACCACCCTCTGTAGACAAAAATCTCAGACTTCATAGGGAAAGGAGTTTTGCAGGTCAACCTTTATCTGTAGAATATGGATCTGGCCTTGCACTGGAAAAGAACAAAACCTACACAGCCGTCAAAATTGTCAGTGGGTTTCTATTAAATAAGACAGCCAGAAATCTATCCATTTTCCTACTGCAGAGCCAAATTTATAAGTCAAATGAGCACAATCTACTCCAGCTGAAGACCTCAGAGGAGGTCTGTCCTGACTTGCATGATGGTCACCTCTGGAAAAGTATTCAATTACTTCCCAGTGATATTCATTACACTTTCTCCAGACTGAACTGGAGCCATAAAGGGTAGAGATGCAGAGATAAACAGCTAGACCACTGTACCATATCCAGTTGTGGCAAGAATTTGGCCACCACCATTCCTAATAGAAATAAACACTGTCTTATTTCAGTGAGTCAAATTGCAGGAATGGGTCTTGCAAAATATCTGTAGCAAACAACATGTCCAAAGACTTGTATGAGCCAAAAGAAAAGACTCATTCAATGGGCCTGCATAAATGAAAAATGTCTGCTGTTTACTTTTGGCAGCTGGCAGCTGCTGTTGCCAGGCTTGTGAAAGTTCTTGGTGAGACAGCTGCCACCCCTGCAGGTCTAGTAGCTGTGCACTAGGCTGGGACTTCCTTGGGCAGCAGCAGTGGGTTTTGATCTTGCAGCCTAGGCTGATGGGGTCAAAGAGGGTTCTGCTGGGATGGTAATGGTGTAGGATAGATAGACATTGTATATTCATACTGCATGGAAAAGATACAATGGTTATTGAACTGTGTAAAAAAATATTGTATTTCTGCTGCTGTCATGATACCAACTTTGTCCCAGAATGAAAAACTGTGGATAAGGAAAAAAATCTGCCCTGCACTACCTGAGGTGGTGATAATACCATCTCTTGCATTTCTCACAGTGCCCTGGCAGCACTAAGTGTTTGTTGTTCCATTCATAACCTTCACAATCAAATCCAGTGCTGCAACATGCTCTTCAAAGTACCTAGAAAATTGTTGCCACTTTTCAAATAACCAGTATAGCGTGGTCACTGCCTCAGTACTGCCTGTGTGAAAGAGAATCCCTCCAACATGATGATAGGCAGAAGTCAAGCTTAGATTTGGAGTTTAAGTTTGAAAGACAAGTTTAGGTATGAAGCCTGGGCTTCATATCCAGATGCTTACCTAATAGTGGTGTCAGTTCATTTTGGGATGGCTAAATGATTGGCAAAGGCAATGCTAGATCTCGGTGGCAGAGCCGGCACTCTTTCCTCAACATCAGATCTCCACACCTGGGCTAGCTACCTTCCCAATGTTAGTTTTTAACAATGCCTGACAAAGATTACTGCCACAGTGTATTTTGACAACAGCCTCTATTTGACTTTCATTGAAAACTTTCATTATTCAGCTGTATCCTAGGGATAAGGTGTTATATGACCTGGTGGACCAGTCTCCATTTGAGAACATGGAGTTTGTTTCTTGTGTCAGCAACTCTGTCACCCAAATATCATAGAATCATAGAACCATAATATTATTTGAGTTAGAAGACATCTTAAAGATCACCTAGTTTCAACTCCACTGCCACAAGCAGGGACACCTTCTCCCACATCAGCTTTCTCAAAACCCCTGGCCTTGAACACTGCCAGA
>VZTT01063507.1:0-14906 GCA_013400855.1 Buphagus erythrorhynchus | reverse complement strand
TGTACCTGGAGGCTGCTCACCAGAATGGTGATATGATAGACCCTGACCTGCAGACAGGACTTGGGGTTCTTTTTCACCTGAATGGAGAATTTAACAGAGCAATAGATGCATTTAGTGCTGCTTTAACTGTTCGACCAGAGGTACCTTTTATACTTTTACATTTTTAAANACAATACTATTTTGTTCACTATTACTTCTAGGACTAGTAATGTGTCTCACAGTTTGCTCCAGTGTGATATTGACAAAAAAAATGGAAGGACATGGGTAAGGATGATGTCCTGTGAAACACAGGGAATAATACAGGGTGTGACTGACACCTACAGTACAAAACTCCTTTTCTCACCAGGACTATACATTATGGAACCGCCTTGGGGCAACCTTGGCCAACGGGGATCGCAGTGAAGAGGCTGTGGAGGCTTACACACGAGCTTTGGAAATACAACCTGGCTTCATCAGGTCCAGATACAACTTGGGGATAAGCTGCATCAACCTAGGGGCATACAGGTGAGCAGGAAAAATGTGTAAACAAAAAGTCTGGCATCACAATTGCCAAGTGAAGATTCATTTTCAAGATGGAGGTATCTAGGAAAAAAATAATCAGAATATTGCTACATAATCTCAGCTATTGTGAAATGTGCTCATAAATTTTTACAAAGAACTAAAAAGCATTTCTGTAGCTCTAAATGCAAGTAGTCTTATAATCAGTGGGATTGTTCTTGCACTTAAAATAGTCCTGCTTGTAAGAGCTTTTGTAAAAGAAAATGTAAGAGCCTGTCTTTAAAAGGGAAACTCGAGTTGACCTGCTTCAAGTAGTTCATGCTATCAAAAACATCCTTCAGGAATGAAGGGGATATTCCAGGGTCCCAGCTGTCAGGTTAAGAGAGGGAAGATGAAGAGGAGCTTTGCTGCAATGAAGACAGTACCCTCAAATGTTTGGGTAGACTTGAGTTTCGTGTTAGCCCAAGCCACACCCTCCTTCTTGATGAAAATCCAGCAAGAACAACACAAAGTGACTGATGAACTAAATTGTAAAATAATCTATTTAAGCCTGGCATGGAACTTCAGAAAGTTTGCCTGTAGTTGTTAAGCAAATTATATTGCTTGTTTCTTTTTTTTTCTTCTTCTTCCTTACAGAGAGGCTGTCAGCAATTTCCTCACTGCTCTCAGTTTGCAAAGAAAAAGCAGAAATCAACAGCAGGTTCCCCACCCTGCTCTTTCAGGCAATATTTGGGCAGCACTTCGGATTGCTCTGTCTATGATGGACCAGCCAGAACTATTTCAAGCTGCCAATGTGGGTGATCTAGACATTCTCTTAAGAGCTTTTAACCTAGAGCCGTAATAAAAAGGATTCAAAAATTGATTAAAGTGTAATAGGAAACAGAGAACTTTTTTATTACTCATCCCCAAATGACCACATTTACCAAAAGATCATGACTGTAGATCAGTAGGGGAATTCCTTCAGACATTATTCATAAAGGGAAAGTTCAAAAGCACAAAAATAGTGTGAATAAATTCAAACTCAAAGGGTTAAAATGAGCTGTGGCTAATCAAACAAAGCCCTGAACTAGATGAAATAGCAATTTCTGAAGAATTTTCATCCCATGCAAGCTATATCTCTCTATATACATACAACTGTAAAAAGAAAAGTATCTTAAGAAGAAACCTAGATAATGGTTATTGCAAGTTATTGCACATTAGAATGGCAAGCAGTGCATCCAAGGAACCTGCTTAGTAGCTCATTGCACTATGCTGACACCACTTTGCCCCACAGTGGGGATTCCTTATCCTTTGGTTTCTTTGATGAAAAATCTCCTCAAGGTCCATTTTTAACACAGCTCTGAAAATAGATGTATGTAAAAAGGATGTGTTTTGTTTTGAAAATATTTATTAGCTGGCAATCCATTTTTTGCTTCCAAAGGTACCTGGATTAATTTGGGCCCAGTTGTGCAGGCTCATAAGCCATGTGCAATGTCAAGAGGAACACAGTCCATGGAGGGCTATGGGATGAGGCCGGGTACATTTGGGGAAGCCAAGTGTTGCCAGCAGAAGAGGCAATTTGCACTGGAATTGTTAATGTTCAAAGCAGGTGTCCTTGGTCTGGGACAGTCTGAAGGAGCTCGTGTCAGGGTCTGCACTTTCTGTGTACTTATGCACTTTAATCTTTCTGTTTGTAAAATAGTGCTATGCTTTTATTTTAGTCACCAACAATGGAATGTACAGGATGGCCTTGTTGGCAGAGAGAACCAAGTGTAATTTCCTGAAATGCAGTGTAAGTGTTTTCAATATTCTTATGTTTAAAAATGCAAATACAGCATAAACTGCATTAACAGCTAGAAAGATTATTATATGCATCCATCAGGTACTACACATATGCATGCATATGTGTACACACATGCACATTCATGTTGTATGCAAATGATGTCATTTCAGAACATAACAAACTACAGATCTTTATTGCAAATGAAGAAGAATATTTGTAGGGGTTACTGCCTGCAGACCGTGCTCAAGGGAAAACTTTCCCTAAAGAAACTGGTCTATATAAAGCTTGTAGGATTGAGACCAAAGCTTGATCCTGCTGTTGTGGCAAACGGCAGCAAAAGTCTCCACGACCTCCATGATACCAGAGAAAATCCTTAGATAACACCAGTATGTGTAGCTGCTTACAAATGTGTATATAAACACAGTGTCTTCATTTTCCCTGGCTGGATGAATGGGGAGCAGGGTTGGGGCAGTACCAATCCCTGATGAATGGATTGATTCAGCTACAATCAACATTTAGCTCAGGGTGAATGTGTCAATCAAAGAAGGAAGAGAAATTTTTAGGAGGTGATTTTCAGTTGCTGATATTTTAAATATTTTTCTTGAATAGTGAAGGATAAGAAGTGTTAATTAGATGCGTTGATCTGTGGTGAGGAATTCAATGTGCAGAGCAGCTACTGGAATATGTTAAAGTGGGACAAATAGCACATTTCCTATAAACAACATCAGAAGAAAAATCTAGCTCAGAGGGATATAAAAAGAAATCCAACTGCACAGATCACAGAGAAAGATGCTCTGTGGGAGTTGGACAGTTTCACCAGTGCAAACCTAAAGTTTCTTGCAGCTGTCTGTTATTTTGAGCCACCACTTAAAGGAAAATTCCATGTAAGACAGTGTAATCACTGCATCTAATCATCATATATAGGTTGTTAAATAAAAATATTTGTCATTAGAAAAATAAAAGGCTTGCCCCTCACTCTCTCCCACTGAATAGAGATGCTGAAACAGCTACTGAAATTTTTTAAGAGTGCTTTCTTAATTCATTGTTTGCACATATATTCCTGTTTATCTATCAGGTGTTTCATAACTGATTCCTGCAGCTTTCTCTGAGGATGGGGCTGCCTGGGAATGTCACTTTAGCTAAGTGGGCTGCTGTATGCATATCTGCTGACAACAGTTTGCTCTTTTGCTTTGACAGCGATGTGTGATGACAGCTCCTTATTGATAAGGCAGAGCAGAAGGTGCAGTGCAATTGAATCTGGGAAGTGATAAGAGAGAAGGGAGGCAGCTTTAAGAAGAGGCTGTAAAGCAAAGGCATATGTGCTTAGATTTTGCTTGATGCCCTGCCATCACACAAGTTCTTCTAGAATATCCTTTGTGCTGTGGCATAGGATAATCAGTGCTTACCCAGAGGAATTAGCTGTTCAGGGACTTTATTTTTATATCTTTGAAATTAACAAAAAAAAAGTACTTCTCAGAGTCAGAATGACAAGGGTTATTTGATTCTCATGGCAGTTCACTAAAGATCTCCTCCAGCTTGTGGATGAGTAACACAGAAATTATTAGGAAAACCTTATGCAAGTCCAAGCCTCTCCAAAAAGAACAGACTAACTAGGTAGCTTTTGATTTATCCTGGGATGCACTGCTCAAAACTCCATTTATCTGCTGATTTATGTCCACACCCATGGAACTGGCATGACTTGTGTGTGTAACCTTGAGACAACTCTGCAGGGCTGAGCTCTGCCTTCCCAGGGGAGGCTCAGCCCCCAGCCCATCTCAGCTCTGCTGTACAGGACATGGGCTACAAAGCCTGTCCAAAGAGGTGCACAGCCTTGGAGATTATCCCAGCTGCTCTTTCCTGTTGTAGGTAGCCCATGGCCAATCAGCCGTGTGCCACTGACCAAGGCACTGGGAAAGGCTAAAGCAGGGCAGGTGATAGGGGACAGTGGCACATCTCACACAGTTCTGGACTGGTCAGTGTGAGGGAGTAGCTGGAGATTGAGCTCACCTCACTCTAACAGGTCAGGCCCAGCAACTCTTGGGACTTCTGGGCACTTCCTTAGGATCCTGGGCTTTATCATCCCCCTTTAGCCCCCTATGCCAAGCACTGTCAGTGCAGCAGACAAGATTAGATACAGCTTTGAGCTGACCTCCTCGTGGTGTTCCTTAAATATTCAGGACAAGTTTGTATATTTGCCTGAAACAGCAAGAGGAAACATGTGAGGAGGCTGCAGCATATTAACAACCTGAACAGAAAATTCATCTACTTGTGCTTCTAACCAAGCATGAGGTGGGATAAATAAGGCGGGTGCTGAACAGTAGCAGATTGAGCTTGAGAGTGAGAGACAGCAAATCTGGGTCCTGTTCTCAGCACTCCCTGGGAGCTCGACCAAGTCAAAGCCTCCTGCCATCCCTGACTTGCCCAGGTGTGCAAGGAAGGAAGATGGGAAGCAGCATTCCTTGCACTACCTGGGAACAGGGGAGTATCACTGTCTCACACTGCAGGGCGAGGTCACGTCTCCCCTGGGCAGGAAGGTAACACAAACACAAGGTTGCTCAGGTCTAGGGAAGCAGTTTCACATACAGACTACTGATTTCAGCAGAGGAGAGACTCAGACATTTCAGGATGCTGTAGAGCATCTATGAGGTGAGGCCCAAGTAGGGTGCTGCAATGGTGTATCACCATGTCCCACCTCTGTTTCCCTTTCTTGTTACTCCTCTCTTTTTCCAGAGGTGATTTATCACTGCCAGGTAACTGATTCCAAGTTTCTGAATCTTCTTTTTTCTATTGTATATTTCATGCAATTAAAAAAAATGTTTTCCTAACCCCATCTTGGGATTGTCCTCTGCAAAGCTTTAGGAATAGTTATGATCTAGAAGCCTGATCCATCAAGCTGCTGTAAGCCTGGAGTCCCACAAGAGTGCTCAGCACTTTGCATGATCAGTTCACATGCAGGTATTACCAGGAGAAGGCTGGCTCTGGTACCACTGCACGTGCTGAACAGGCACTGGAATCACAGTTTAGGGAGTGAGGCTTTGCCATGAAGGCAAAAGGCTCATTTCTGGCTGACCTCTTTAAACTGGAAAGACCACAGGAGCCTTGTGGCCACACACTGGTTTATGTCAGCTTGAAGAACTGACTTGACTTTTAGGCACACACATAAACGTATCTGTGTCTAGTGGCATTTTCTTTCTTATGATTTGATAAATCACAGCACCTGTAAAAATATTGAGGGGGTGGTTCAAATGACACAAAACCTCATATGACAATATTGCATGCAACTACATTAACCAGTAACCACTATGCAATATTAACCCTGAGCATGCAGCAATGCTACCTGAGCATGTGTTTAGAGAATGCATGCAGAAGGCTCACACGTAGGGTATTCTTAAACTATTGATTCATATCATCTGTGGAACATTTTACAACTCCTTTGCATCTGCCAGACTCAAATCTGAGTTGTTCATATTTTCTGGAAAGGGCTAGACCAAACACAGAGCCCTTTTAAAATCCCATCCTTAGAATTCACCTTGTGTTGTGGGTTTCATGTTTGCTCCAAGTGCTTAATTAATAACAGACATCTGTATAACAGCCTTTGCAGATGTGTTTTAGTACCCTCTCAATAATTAAAAAGCTAAATTTGCACAGCTTTCACAGTGAAGCTGGGTTGTTTGGATTTTCATATTTTCATCTCTAGTCTCAACCACAGAACAGCCAGCTATCCCAGAGCACAGGCCTCCATGGCAGAAATAACAACTGCTGTCCTTGCTGGCACAGCCAGAGCCTGAGGCCTAAATCATTGTTGGAGCCAGTGAGAAATGGAGCAAAGCATAAATTGGTTGTAGATCTCTTTTGCCCAAACATGCATCTGCAAAACGAGACATATTCATTATTTTCGCATGAATTACCTGCACAGTTGAAAAAATGTGATTTCTGGTCACAAGTGTTGTCAGCTTAGCAGTCTGTACAGTGAATTTATGTAATAAATGTTAATAATACACCAAGTATTCACAAAAATGGTAAGACCAAATGCACTGCACGTTGTGAAAAAATAATGGTGGATATGCAATACAGTATTATCTACTATTCAAACCTTACCTAGGCTAGAATCAGATTCCTTCATTATGGTTCTACTGATTTTTGGACTGGTGAAATAAATCAGAGAACAGAAGTGCCATGCATGAAGATATCGCTGACACTTTGAACAAATGTAAGCAAATGAAAAACAGGAGTGTCAGAGAATCCATGGGAAGTTTCAGAACCTCAGTCCACAAAGTAACAGGCATTAGGCAAGGTAAAGAGACAGAAGGAATCTAAATTTTCCTAAAATATGCTGTAACTTTACAAATGCTTGCAATATGTGACAGCCCATTGAGCAAGCTTGCATGGTCAAGACTTGATGTGCTTTGATCTCTTTTCCCCTTCTACATTTACAGAATGCCATCAACATTGGCTAAACCTTTAATTTAAACAGCCTTTTTAATATCAGTAAGCTATTGTAAATTCAGAAAAATAAAAAAAAATTTATAATATATTTTATATATCAGAGTATAACATACCTAGAGTAAAATAGAACTATATAGTTTTGAGAGGCATTCTGTGTGGCTTCTTCTATATGCTGTAAACTGTTTGAAAACCTTTGCAATCTTGCATCTGTTCTTTTGGCTTTATTTTTAAGCCAACATAGAGGAAAGAAGTGATCACAGGGTTGGCAGATGCTTTCACCTGGGCCATGTGAAGAGCCCTGCTGCTGCACACCCTTCCAGTGCTCCTGAGCTCCCAGTGTCCATGGGGAAGTGCAGGGGCAGGGCTTGGCAAGGTGGGAGCTCAGCCCTACACCTGAATGTTTACATTCCCTTACAAAGGCTCATATTGACCCAGATTCAGAATCTGAATGTAAGAACATACGGGGTAAAAGGTCAGTTTCTTACTCCAGGTAACTCTGCCTCTGTATGCTTAGAGCATTATCAACTGTGTATAATATTAAACACAGACCTATAGTTTACTGATGCTTTAATTTGGTGTTTCCCTGCACTGCTGTTTAAAATAATCTATTTCCTCAAAAAAAGAATGATGTGCATACTGGATGTGTTAAATTTATTAAGGTCATAGATGACTATTTGCAGAGCACCACACTTAATGTAGTATTTTTGTACTGTAATGGAAGCATGCCTTCCTTGGGTTCTTTTCCACATATTAAATTGTATTTATTTACCTGTATTTATAACTGTGCAATTTTTAAATATGTTTTAAAAATAAACTTTGTCTGTGGCTTCAAATATTTCAAAATCTCTTTTCAACCTGAAAAGGGTCTTGACTTCAATTACTTAAGCTGAAAGGAGGTATCTAAGTCTCCAACTAAAAGGATTTTTTCAATGAGGTCTTCTATCCTATTGTTTACCAAGTGAACATGCTTCTCTGCTTAAAAATTAAATCCAGAAGATGCTTTTGTTTTCATTTTTCCTAAATTCATTGTTTCTGTGAGGCAGAGTTATTTTTAGAATTGACTTTTATTTCAACATGTTGGCCAATTATACTTAAAACTGGAATTTATACCAGCTGAGGCCTGCCCCAAAGGGTTCTGCACATACAGCCCATATGAGGAAAATGGGAAAAAAGTAGGTAAGATTTTTTCCTGAAGATCATGCAATAATTAAAACAGAATAATATCAAAAACCAACCTTTATGAAAAGCAAAGCCAACATGCAATGACTGAAATCATTACTCAAGCAATTTTCCATACACCACACAGGAATTGGCTCTCAGCATTTTTCAGTTGTCTTTCATGGGATGAGCTGAAAGTGCTGACAAAGATGATGTCATTCCTACTCTGTTTTTGCTGTGAGACACCAACATAAGCACAGACATGAGGGATAAAACTCCTGTGAGCTGCTGTGGACAGAAAAGCTGAAAGCCAATGAGGGGCTGTGACAGTGACAGCACAGGGCTATGGAAAAAGCCCTGGAAAAAGGAGTCTCTCCATGGACATGTGGGCTACTCCAGAATAACAAACTGAAGACACAGCCATAGTTTGCCTGCAGAAGGAAAGCTCTGTCAGAAAAAACAAGTGGCTAAACCCTATGGCTTTAACCAGAACCTTCCACCAAGAAACAAAAGGGAACAGACACAAAAACCACATTAACCCTCAGGTTAGGACAAAATTAAGTGTGGGCTCTTGACACTGGTGTGTTTTGCTGGGATATGTTAAGGCTAGTTTAGTTCTTTTTGCTCAAATGCACTGACAAAGGAGAAGCAGGAAAATCCTTTGGTTATTTGCTCCATAGATCAGGAACACAGCACTGACAGAGGAACACAGTGGGAGAAAAGCATCAGTACCAAATCCACATAGAAAACTGCTCAAAAATCACTGGTAAAGAGATCTGAAAACACAATCACCCACTCCAAACAGCTGCCAGTCATGCAGTAACCGTTTTCAATAATTTTATAGCATTTGTCCCATCACTGCTGTCAGTGCTGCCCTTATTTAGGTTAAGCTTATAGTACACCTGAGGGACACAAAGGTGCTGCTTCCCACTTCAGTGAGGGGGAGCAGAGGGTGGTAACTTGTCACTTATCCAATCCTGCCTCCCACAAACAGTCTGCAAAAGCTAGCAGGCACAAATCCTAAACAGGAAATTCCTGGAAATTCTGAACAGAGCTCTTAAGCTCGTACAGGGAGCCACTCTCCCACCTCTTCCAGTTGCCACAAGTGGTGTGAACAGCATGGCTTGAGTTGCCATGGTCACAAAGGACATCTTTGTGATGAAACCAAAACAGCTCATTAGGTTTAGACTTCAGAAGCTGAACCATCTCTACATTTCTTACCACTCAACATGTCACATGTCCTCTACTTCTGTGTCAACAAGTGTCACTGAGCCCAGCAGATTTACCTCTTACCTCTCCTCCTGTTGCTGGTCCCGTGATCCTATAAAAAGTTGTCACCCCCTAGTTTTCTTTTTCAGCCTATTGCATCTACCAGAGTCCCAAAAGTCACATTTCTATGTAAAATCCTCACATGTGAGGAAAACAGACTTCTCCTTTACTCAGCAGCAGAAGAAATTTCTGAGTATGAGGAACTGCAGACCATGATAAAGCAGAAGTGTGGAGTAAAACGACAGCACTATTCCACACAAATATTGCCAACTCTTGTGATCAAAGAGCATCAACAGGCCTAAAAGTTAAAAACAAACAAACCAATATAACTTATAACCTCTTTTCTATGTTTTGCCATGTTGTATATCCACTCAGGGCTTGGGGATTTTACTGTTTTTTTTTTTTTTTTTAAATCCACAGAAATGCCAGGAATCACAAGAAATCAAGACTCTCACAAACCTCTCTGTTCCCTATGCACAGGTTTTTTTAAGTAAAACACAAAATGTGACCACAAAGAGTGAGAGGCAGCATCAAAACACATTCTGTCTGTTCCTCTTCAGTTCAGACAGGAATAAAGAAGCAAGAATCACACAGTCACCAGATGTGAGAATATTTTTTTTTAATTTAAAACAGTTGCAACAATGTCATTCACAGCCTTTCTCATCTCAGACAAATACTCTCCAGAAAATTAACAGTGCTTCAGGCAAACAACTCTGAATGGTGCAAAGTAAACCAGGACAGACACTTCCAGGATACAACAGTAAAACCACTGAAGAGTGAGCAGAAATCAGACACCAATCTCAGCCATTAAGGTAGGAAGGGCTACAGGGAAAACAATAAAATGTCCAGTTACATATTTTGCATAGACTTCCAATGCATGAAAACAGCAAAGAGGGTAAAAATGGCTGCTGCCAGGATGGAGAACAAAAGGAATCAGTTGGAGAAGTTTCTGAATTAATCAAATGAGCTCTGGATGCATCCACATTCTGAATGTGTGTTGGGACCTGGAGGAGGCTGCCTGAATCAAAGACCTGGGCTGATGTTGGTTTCACTTACACCAAAGTCATCAGACTGAGGTAATGGCACTGAACCCAGTAGAGTTGCAAGTGACTGGAGTTCAGAAACATCCACTCATTTTAAAACCACAGCTCTGAATAAATTAATTTTTATCCTAATAATATTTTAGCTAGGAAGATTAAATAGGAGTTTGTGTCTACATGTGTTTTGGAAATTGGAGATTGTGACTTAGAATGAGGAGTCTACTGGATCCAGCATGCTGCTAGGAATGACAGGAGAAGAGGAAATCAAGGAAAAGTTACTGAGTTTTTCTTCCTTCCTATCTCCTAACCTAAATGCATCATACAAAAAAGTAAAAGTAAGTCTGAGAAATAAGAGCATTATTTACTGGCTTGCCATGATTCTTGGGTTAGATTGTCTCAAACAGCTCACAGTGATTCTTCTTCCTCCATTCCTTTTTGTCAAGAAGCTCCCAGCTCAAGGAGCCCCCAGCAGCTCCCCCAGAACCCAGAGAGGGAGTGCCCAGGCTGTGCCCCTGCTTTAACACGTTCAGACTGCAGCAGGCACAGCCTGGCAGATCAGCCATCTCCTCACTACAGCCTGTTTGAGTGGGGCTTCTGCAATGCTGCAGTTTAAAAAAACCCCAAACCCACCACAACTGCTCTCCCCCCATTAGGCTGAAGAGTCAGGAGTTTACACACAAAACCCATCACAAAAGGGAGATGACTGAACCAGCCACTTGAAAAAAGGAGGGAGGCCACTGTTTTGGGAGAAAATAAAGTTAATTCCTCAAGCACCTGACTGAAGAACTTCTAACATATTTTTAACTGCTACATTTTAGAAAACCTTCAATCCTTTCCCCTAAACTGCTCCCTGCACTCCTGACTAACTTTGGTTTGGCAGGTAAAACATGAAAGTGATGAACTGAAAAGAACTCCAGGATCTGAGCTGCTCCAATTCACTTACCATGGCCAGCCAAGGGCCCTCCCTTTTTATTTTCTCAACATTTCTAAATAAAAAGGCAGCAGCCACCAGATCTTGGTAGTTCCTAAATAGCCCTTTAAGTTCATGAGGCAAGAAGGAAGCTGTTGTGTTGAACTTCCTTGGATTATACATGGGACTTAAGAAAAAACAATTAAAAGTTAAAGGAAGGGGGGAAAAAAGGCCTTTTCTCATTTTTCTACTGCCAGAATGAAAAAACACACAGATATACAGAAGTTTTGCTCTTTCACTTTAAATAGAAGATGTATCACTGCATAATTTGCTGATCCCATTTCCAAACCTGTCACTTTCTGGTAAAGTCCTCAAATATCCAAAATCTGGAAGAAGGAAGGAAATTACTGGCAGCTTTTATTTCATCCAGAACTGGTGGCTCAATAAGCACAAGGCAGCTGAATCTCACACTCATTAATGTGCCAGGACACTGCACTAATGTGTCCATAAGAGCTGTAAGTGCAGGGAGCTTTCCCAGCAATTAGACACCTTTACACTCTACAGAATTATTGCACTGGAATTTCTCTCACAATCTTTTAAGATAAAAACCTGATTAAAATACCAACAGTGTTTTTTGGCTCCGTGTGAGGCTTTATGACCAGAGGGAGAATCATTTTTCCCCAGACACTGCAAAAACTAAAATGTCCCTCTCATAACCAGATGTTTAATTTGGGTTCTCTTCTGTAATGTGTAGCTGCCTGAATTTTGCTATTAAAATTTGCAGGCACTAATTGCAGAGAAAATGTAATAACACCTCCCAGGCTCTCTTGCACTCTGCAAAAAAAGGATTTTTTTTGACTGCTGCAATTTATTTTGAGGGCTTTGTAACATTGTACAAGGCAACTCCAAAAACAGCCTCTAAGCAGTGTCCAACACTGTGAACCATTGGGTTTCTTCTTTTTTTTTTTTGGAATCATGAAAGGTTTTGTACTCACCATTTTAATTTTTCTATAATGAGTGTTTTCAAATATAATTTTAAAACCCACATATGTATTCTTACCTGTGAAAAACAGTTAAATAACACACACACACACACACACACAAAAAAAAAAAAATAAAAAGACAGGAAAGGCCAGCCCCTGCCTGCCCACCCCATCATCCCTGCCAGATATCAAATCCCTCTTAGAAGGTGTCTCTTGAAGAGATCAGATTATTGGTGCATTGGCAAGTTTAAAGCAAGCAAAAATATCAATTCAAGGGGGTTTTTATTGTTTGGTTTTTGTTCTTCTTGTTAGTTGTTGTTTTGGGTTTTTTTTTAAGGGAGGAAGAGAGGGGTAAATCAATAAATCAGCAAACTTACTAAGCAATTTCCCCCACTCAGATATGAAAGTCAATATTTAAGCAATCTTTAGAAGAAAGCAGGATTGCACTGTGAGTACTTTGTTAGTGGGTTGATTTCAGATGGAATATGAGTGGTCTAGATACAAATTTCCCTGACATAAGTATAATGAGACATTAGACCCTTCTTTACCTCCTCCATAAGAAAACAAAATTTAAATAACAGCCTTGCCTTTCCTGAGGGTGTGCATTTAATTTCATAGTCAGAAAGTCTGCTGCTTTTAGCCATCTGTAATCCTGAACTGTTGGTAGAACTTACAAAATGAACATTCAAGTGAAGATGAAAAAACCTACATCTGCAAAAATAAAATTTTTCTTTGGCAAAAAATGTAGAGGGCACTGACAGGGGATTGCTCCTGTTTCCATTAGTCTCTTAGGCTTACGCCTGAAAAAGTCACATCAAGTTACTGTACCACTGAATTCCAACAGATACAACTTCACTGACTTCTCTCACTGCACTGAAAGTAATCTATGAAATAAGAAATTCTGCATTGAAGAACAGCCACAAACCCCCTCCCTTCAAATGATTTCTCTACATGATCTGGACTCTGGATGAAAACACAGGCTCCCAGTCACCAAAGACACAAATACTGGTTTGTGGTCTTCAAAGGATGCATGGACAGGGCAGGCAGGAGCTGGGCTGAACTGTTTTTGCTCAACACTGAAGCTTCCATATTCTCCACACACTAGCTGCAAATTCCACCAGAAATCCACATGGCCTGAAAGGTGTATAAATTTAAAACAATGTCCTATACAGCACCTAATAGAAATCTTCCATCTAACACTTAAGGCGGCATCAAGTGATTGTTTTTAAATACATTATAAACATCCCACCTTTTCCTTTGCTTTTTGGCAGTCCAAGGGTTAAGGGGTCTTTTGTTGGTTTTAGATTTTTATTGTATGCTTTTTTTGGGCAAGTTAAAAAGGCTTATGGCTTCTTAAGGCCAGGTGATAGATTTGAGGCCTAACTTGGTATCCTGTGGTAAAAATAAATGTAGCCCAGGTCTTTGGGAGGTCGTTCTGAGGCACAGACTCTAAGGTCGTTGTAGATCACCCATCTGAAAGGAAAACAAGATTGATTACATTCCATCAGTCTAAAAATCACCACAGGTTTATCAGGGACTCCTCAGACCCAAACCTCAAAGAGTTTAAAATCTAAAATTAGGCATTGCAATAAGAACAAAGGATCAGAGAAACAGCAGAACCAGCTGGCACAGTCAGGAATTGAAAAGGAGGAGGGATGTGCAGAGGCATATGTAGTTACAGCTCAAATGAAGGGAAATCAGGGATTCCCAATGTCAAATAATGGGAGCATATCAAAATCACAGTCAAGATAAGCACCACAGTACCAGCAACACTAGTAACAGGGCAGAGTTCCATGGGTTTCTATTGATGGACAACAAAAGGAAGCTGGGGAGAGCTCAGATAAACTAAGCCAGATACAGAACCAATGCCCCAGATTGAATAGAGATTTGGAATGGAAAGCACAGGAGAGCCAATGGTACAGTTCACCACAGACTACAGTGGGATCAGAACTGACTCTCTGACAATTTTCATTTTTTGGTGGGAAACCTACAGATAGTAACAGCCCATGTTGTCTGCCATGAGCATGTCCTGCCCTGTACAGATGCTTCAAATCAAACATTTGCTCATGCCAGGTGACTCTCCCAGCTGCACTCACCTTCCTTCCTTTCTGAGGTGACAAACATAGTGGCCACTCATCGTGGATGTTCCCATGTGGCTGATGAACCCAAACAGCTCATATCCTGTTTTAAGAAATATAAATGGCACCCTAAGTCTTTTACTGCTACCACTGCAATATGACTCCAAGGGAAATGTTCTTTTTAATACTGGAGAAGCAGCTAAGCAGTCCCAACTCAGACTCTGCATCCCCAAATTCAGTTTCTGTTAACACTGCAGCATGTCCCCAGCTTAATTAGTGGCTCAGATTCACTGTCAAACATCAGACCAATCCAAATCAAACCCCCATAGACCTGTGCACATACAGCAGGGCTGTGAGCACAGACCCTACTAGGAAAGAAAACAGCACATTCATTCCCAGTTGACAGAGAGTACCACAGAAAGTGCCAAACAAGGAGTTCATTCTGCACACAAATTAGCTACGTCTATAATGTGATCACAGATCTTGTATAAATCCAAACACGCAAAAGTTTGTATTTCAGCAGCCCATAAAAGAAAGGACAGGAAAGAAAGCTCTTCCTTTAACAAAAGAACAATTTTTTTGCTTAAACTCACTGGAGAACTCAGCACTGGTTCTTGATCCCCACCCATGAATGCCATTTACATAATTTACTACTAAAAGTGAAAGAGACACACTCAGGCACACTCGGGCACATTTGAGCGCAATTGGGCACACTGGGGCACACCGAGATACACCCAGGCACACACACTCAGACACACTCGG
>VZTT01063502.1:0-22440 GCA_013400855.1 Buphagus erythrorhynchus | reverse complement strand
AAGGAAGGAAGGAAAGAAGGGAGACAGACTTTTAATTTGGAAATTCTTTTCCCTTGGATGGACAAAGTCCCAGATTAGCTGCAGGAAGGTGAATTCACTTTAATAGAAAAATATAAGGGTGCCTAGGGAAAGAAGTCTAAAATGAAGATAAATGCTGAGGTCACAGCCACCAGGAAATGTGAGCAAAGACCTGGATTTAGTTCTGTCACAGATACTTCTGACATGGCCAGGAGTGTGTTGCCATCACTAAAATGTTGCCCTGTCTGAAATGGGCCTCATCTCACTTCTTTCAGGAGCCTGTAGAAAATGAATACTGCACAAGCCATGACGTGCTCACATGCCACAACAATATGAGCTATGTAAATACCAAAAATAGATCCATTCCTGTCAGCAGATATCCAGACATTCCAAAATCATCCTCATCAGCTCCATTGCCAAAGATAGATGGATCCAGACTAACCTCATTTCTCTGAGGAAATTATTATTTTTTTGAAGAAAGGGAGGTACACTAATGTATTTAACTGATCTTGATTTCAGCAGAATATTTCGACAGAGCCATATGAGTTTCATTAGTTTTGCTGAAAATTAACGTAAGGCTTGTAAACTATTCACTGCTGGGGGTTAAAGGAGAGATAATAACAGATAAAATTGAGAGAGGAGTTGTTTTCTTGTGAAGTTAATAAAGATTTCTTCATGAATGACCTTGGGTTGCAATTTTTCAGCGATGATCAAGCATTTGCGTGCTGGGAGATGAGATTTCACAGACAGGCACTGCAGAGAGGAAGGTTTGGGTGATCTCAAGGGCTGCAGCGAGGGGCTGGAGTGTGATGCTGTAATTCCCAGTGTTACACGTGCTGGGCCTGGGAACACATCCTCTGCAAATGTCACGAGAGGGGAAACACCGGCGTGTGCAAGCTGAGCAAAGCAGGACTGTGAATCACCACGGAGCTGTGCCCATGGAAATGTCAAGTGATATCCCAGGATGGAGCAGGCAGAGAATTCCCCCAAGAGATCAAGAGATGCTAACGTCATTATGCAAAGGTCCAATGTCCTTTTATCAGGAATGCAGCGTGACAGCTTTGGTCACCTGAGGTCAGATAAGATAAATGTAAGGTGGGTGGAGGCAAGGCAGCTAAAGAGCCACTAAACAGTGAACAAAAAAGAGCAGTTCCAGCATGAACCCAATGGGCAGGTACAGACCTGGAAAATCAGCATACCAGGAAGCTGCTCAAAGCAGCCAAAAATCTTGAGCCTCCCTCAGCAGCTTCTGGCTGATAGAGGGTGCAGCTAAGGCTGAGCAAAGGTGTCTTTTCCAGTCTGTCCTCTAAGAAAATCGAGATCACTCATTCAGCTCCACGATTCTCTGCTCTCCCTGCTGAGAGAAAAGGGAAGCAGAGCTGCTGCCTGCTCCAGTGCCAGCCCTCTGCAGCCCAAGGAACTGAAGCTACTCTTTATTTTTCAACAAGTTGTTCTAGACTGGTCTTCTTCATCATCTGTGTCCCCAAATAAACAGCCTTTCTATAAATCCTTCCATAAATGTGCGTTCTGCATTGCATCAAAGTCTCCTTTGGTATAATGCCTAAAAGAGACTTTCACATGAGAAAAATATGGGCTGTTCTCTTGCCATTCCGTGCTGCATGGATAGTCTGCTCAATCTCACTAATACCCAATAAGTAAAGGATGATTTTGACAAGTCCTGACTAGTCCGGGATACATAAAAAAGTAATAAAACATATTTCAAAAGGAGATCTGTGATATTTTCAGATCACAGTAAATCTCAGCATAAGCCATGTGCAATACCAAGCACCTCTTTCCTCTGTGCCATCCAAACCCAGGGAAGCTGCATCCCCTCCCCAGCACCCCCAGACACCCCAGGGATGTGCTGGGGGCAGGCTCCTCTGCCCAGTGCTTTGGAAGGAGCAGCCCCAAGGGCTATGGAGTCGCAGAGGGTGTCTTGGATAGACAAGGCATCAGGAAAGGAGCTTTTTAACAGCCAGAGGAAGAGCTCAGACACCTGGCTGCCTCTTGGAGGAAGGTCCATAACAAGGCACCAAACAGCTCCCAAGCCAAAGGCAGCCACTGGAATTAGGATGGAGTATTTTTCTGATTTTGGAAGAAGATGACTCAGGCAGAGGGTGAGCTCTGGTCCAAGCTCCTTGGGCTCTGGTGTGATCCCAGCAGGGCTTTCCTCACTCCCAGGTGGGAGCAGAACAGTTTCAGGGACAGAACAGGTGCAGGTGGCTTTTCCACTGCTGACTCAGCATCCCCAGCCCTGCCAAGCACTCAGGATTTCAAGCCAGTTACATCCAAAGGCAATTGGAGAAATCGTTTGACAAGCTCCATCCTGGCATGCTGGCAGATACCCAACACTGACTTTGTTACTCACAGATTATGTTTACAGTGAAATGATTTAGGGATTGAGGGATTATCCAACATGGGCCCACAGCCCAACACCTCCAGAAGTACCAAACACCTAATGCTTCCTGACAGCTGGAATCAATCTCCAGGAGCTGAGATTCTTTTTAATTTTTTTTTTCCCCTGGGATAAAACAAAACTGTTCTGCTCAAACACTGCTGTCTACAAATCATTAATAAAGGCAATTGGCTGATTTACCTCTGGCATTACAGAGGTCAGAACAATAAAACATGGCTTTATTTTGCAGCTAACACACATTCTCTGCTATCCTTTATCCAGGCTGTCAGGAGCCAGTGCATGAGGAGAAGAGAGGTGGGGAACTGCAAGGAGCTACGTGGGGAGCCCCAGGAATTATTGGTGTCAGGGGACTACTGTAAGAGAAATGAAGTGGTGCATTTCGAACAGCCTGGAGAGTTTTTTTCCTATGGCTGTTTTTATTTGAAAGGATTATGACCAAAAGAACAGAACAGGGCTCTGGGTTGTGTAGGAGAAGACCAGAGTGTTATTCCTATTGGGGAGCAGGTTTTTGGTTTGCTTTTTGAAGCTGGGTCTGTCAGTGGATATTTCCACATGGAAACACCCTGTCCTGTTGAGGGGATCTGGTATAAAGCATCTTTAGTTTGCAGGAGTGCAGTAATTGGAGAATTTCTTAGTGGAAAACATTCAGCAGCAATATTTGTAGTGCTACCAGGCCTTTGGGTTCTGACCTGCTGCTCATTTCTGGGAGTTGCTGCATCTGGTTAAATGGGAACACTCTACTCCTCCCAAATATCCCATTAGGAGATAATTTCTTCCAAGGGTGTGAAAATACAGAAACAGAGCAGTGAGCAGATGCCCACACCAAAGGCCAAACTTTCTCCCACTAAGAAAGCAGAATGATTTATTTATTTTTATTTTATTTGTGCATCTGGTCCAATTTATTTTTGGGCTTGGAAAAATCTGACCTTAAATAGATGTACTTGAGCCACAAGGTACCAGGGACAGGGCCTGAAAGGTAACTAAGGTCCAGATCCTCCAAACTGCTCTGCAAGCTAGAGCAGACAACCCCAAGAAGTCTCTGTGGGGATTGCCAGTGCTCAGTTCTAAATGTTGAGCTGTTTCCTCATTGTAAAAAAATCCCAGTTAATAAATTATTTTATTGGTGATACTAATTATACTTAGAAAAACCCCAAACTAAATATTGTGGGGTTTCTATACCAAAAACCTTTCCCCCCTAAAGCACAAACTACTCAAAAACTAAGCACACACACATATATGAAAAAAAAAGATGCTGTAAAACCCTCCATCTTCCAAGCATCCTTCTGATCAAAGCCCTTGTTAAATGCTAGACAGCAGGTCACAGCCATTTTCTTAAATTCTGGGGGCATCAAATTTTGCTGTCCATCCCTCAGCCTTTCAGGCTGCTTCCCTTAATGATGATATTGATTTTGCTTTTAATTTCATCTACCCAGTGATGGACTCCCACTGCTCCCCACAGGAGATTATTCTGTACTCTGGCAGACCCCACTGACAGGAATCTTTTCCTCACATCTCACTTCAGTTTTCTTTTTGTTTTGTTTAAACGTTTTATGCTTTGACTAGATGAAGTCCTTAAAGCCAGGAGCTCAGGGTGAGAGAGGGAAGCAGGGAAGGGTAGAGGAGGCCAGGCCACATAAATTGCCAACCTGCTAAAGAAATGTGCAAAAGTTTCCTCCTGAGTCCTGACTTTGTGTTACAGCCACAGGTTTTATAGGAAATACATTTGCTCAGAATGCATTATAAAGAAAAAAAAGGAAAAGAATCATTATTTAGAGGAACCTGAGGCAAATGGGAGATGTGCAAAATGTTTTCTGCATTGTTAAAAAACCCAAAACTGTCAATAAGGCTCAAGCTTTGGGTGAAATTTGTGTATGTATTTTGTAAACAATTTAAAAATCGTGTGGAATTGGCTATGATTATTCACATGGATGATTTTGCTATGGCACCCTCCCATCTTCCTGACCTGTAAATGCCAGACCCAGTCAGAGGAGAAGACCACCAAGGTTACTATCCTGTCTCTAGAAGCTATTAATAAAAATGCCAGGGAAGCACACATGAATTATTGCTGTTCTTCCCAGATCATCCTAAGCAGTTCTTCTTTCTCCTTTCATGCATGAATTTTCCAGACTGGGAGTCTTTGGAATCCTCTCTCCTCCCTCTGACCAGGCTGGGTTAGGACCAGTGGCAGAGACACCGAAAATCAGGAGATGAACAGAAATCTCTATTGTCTACATTGTATAATCTATATTTTATTGCCAACATTGTGTCCAGAGGGACACAATCTGAGCTGGTTTGTGATCCTGGACATCTATGGACTTCCAAAAGAAATCAGATGTCAAGATCTCCATGCAGGAATCCACTGAACTCTGTGAGCTACTGAAAAAATCCGTGTAGAAAAGTGCTTGGGAGAAGCCAGCAGTACACAGGACACGGAAAGACCAGGGGAGGAAAATCCAGGTGAAGTTGGGCAGGAGAAAAGACACAAAAAGCCTTGAAGCTGAGCTTGAAATCCTCCCAGGCCAAGGAAGGCATTAGGATGATTGCTGCCTGCTTGCTGCAGGAGCTCACCCAGGGATTCTCGCAGCAGAACTCTGATTTTAAAATTGATAAACTGATTTTTTTTAAAACTGATAAACTGATTTTAATTCCAAAGGACAGCCTTTGGTAAAGTTGGTGAGCTCTACAAAAGAGGCTGACTCACTGTACCTCTTAGGAACCTGCTCTGATGACTAATCGCTCTTACTGTTAAAAACGAGCCTCTAATTTGTGGCATTAACACTGACAACCTCAAATTCCAGCCACTTCAGCTTGGTCTTTTATCTGCTGGAAGGAGCTAGGGAAAAGAAAGAGAGGAAAAGAGATGCTAAGTCTTTGACTAAAATGTTTTTCATGTAAACTACAGATTGAGGGGAAAAAAGAATCCACGAGCCTGGGAGGAAAATGCAAATTTAAGACAGGCGACCAGAGCAGGAATGTTGTTGGGGAATCACTGAAAGGGAAGGGAGAAATTCAGATTAGAACCATTTGGAGTTCATGAACTTTTTGATGGAGAATGGGAAGTCAAAAGCAACCCTTACCTCGGGTTCCCCAGGGAACAGGGAAGAGGTGGAAGGAGCAGAGCAGGGATGAAGATGCTGAGAAAAGGGGAAGATGCTGAGATGTAGGGAAAGTCTGGGCAGGAATTTGGGGGTTTGAGAGAGCAGCATGTGTGGGTTTAGGGTTAGGTTAGGTTAGGTTAGGTTAGGTTAGGTTAGGTTAGGGTTATGTTAGGGATAAGGTTGGGTTAGGGTGGGGTCACGTGANTGTTAGGGTTAGGTTAGGCTTGGGTTGGGGTAAGGTTAGGGTTAGCAAACCCAAGGGGAGATGGCCCAGGCAGAAAGACTCCAGTATAAACTGGATGGATTAAGAGCTTTGGGATGAAGAGCTAAATCCAACATGGTGATTAATCAAAATATATGGGCTGGGGAGTGAGTTGCAGGCATGGGCAAGGAGCCAGAAAAGAACAAGTTGCATCATGTGGCATCTTCTCTCTGGAATTTTATGCTTGTAGCTAACAGACCTAAATCCTGACAGCTTAACTTGACAGCAGCAAATTTCAGTGCTTTTGAAATACTGTAACAGAGAAAATTGAGTCAGACAAATGAAGCTTTTACAAAAATTAGCAAATAATTCTAAATTTAAAAAGTAAAACTTAACCAAGACACTGCAAAGAAAGATTTTCCCCCCACTTCTAAGTAGTTTATTACTCAGCTGCATAAAAGTACTTCTACTGTTGAAAGACAAATTGCTCACATATTCTGATTTTTGTGATGAACTCTGAAGTCACGAAGAAGCTGTTAACAGCAGGAATTGTAACCAGTGTGTTGTGTGAGTTAAATTCACAAAATTCAACAGTCTTGATTCCCTTCAGAAGCATTTCTGCAGCCAGCTATGACGATGTTCCTTCTAAAAACCCTTTAAGAGGCCCCAGCCTATAATTTTTGTGTCCTGTGGCATCAACAGCCAGCAAGATCCAGACTCCTCTGGTGGAAGTTGAAGTTCACACCCTGGGTCGCTGGAAGGTAATTTCCTTTAGCTTTGCAATAAACTCTCTGCCTTGACCTAAGGCCCCCAACATTACATGTGGTTAACAGCATCCATAAAAATAAAATGTTGGTGCAAAATATCTGAATTTGAGTGGATTTGCTGGAATTTTATTAATTTATAGAAGTTGAAGGTTATGCCATATGTCACTAGAAAGTAATTTTCTCTGAATGTGCAATAAGGGCTTAGATTTGATTTATGACCTAAATATTGCAAGATATTAATACATCTCCATGCCAGATGGTAATGTACACGTGAGGAAATGTACCTTTCCTGTCCCAAAAATTGCCGATTTTTTTCTTTCATTTACTAGGATAAACTCCATCAATGGCATTCATTAATTTTTGAACACTGAGTACTTACTTGGAATGTCCCCATCTCTCAGAGCTGTGTTATACCTCTGGGAAATACATTCCAAATGTTCCCAAAAACTGCTTCAGACACTCTGCATGGGGCACCCTCGTGGATATCCACTAGGGTTGGCCAGACCTGGTGATCTTCTAGGAACAAACGATGCTTTGGACCCTTGGGATCCAATTTAGATGCTGCTGGGGATTGCAGCTGCAACCAAATAAAGGGGACTGATGTATTCAGGATCCAGTTAGACACCAACAAACACATCAAGCAAGGTTGCAACTGCACAGCAAAAATTCAGGAGAAGGCTCTGCAAGTATTTTAAAATTTACTGCTGTGTTTTTGTGGCGTTCCAAGGTATCCCAAACCTTGTTTTCTAGGGACAGGAGGGAGTTCACAATTTCCTGCTGTTTGCTCATGACTGCATTAAGTCCAGTGATTTCCTGGAGAGTTGTTAATATCTTATTTATACACTGGGTAAATAATGTGTACTTTTTCTACCTCCAGAATGAAAGCTATGCTCCAGAAATTCTCACATTCCTCAGCTATCAGCACATAAAATCCATCTCTATGCCAGTTCCTTTCAAAACTACAAGTACTGAATAAATAAAAAGGGTTTGTTTCAAATAAGAATTTCCATACCTTGGGAAACTTGGGAAACAGTGTGTGATGGGAATTGAAGTCCAGGGCAGATCTGGGATGCACAGATCAATGAACAACCATTCCCAAATCCTCACACAAAATCCATTTTCATGGATTGTATCCATAAAGAAAATGACAATTTTGATTTCACAGGTGGCAGCTTTAATTCTAAATTCACCTTTTGGCATTACCTCACCCTGACTGTGACTTCTGAGCTGAATGGACAACGTGGGACAGGGCAATGCTCACTAGACATTGTTAAAATACAGATTGCTGCATGTTTTGCTTCATGGTTTAGTTGTGCCCTGGACTGGAAAGGCTTTGGGAGCAGAGGGGCTACAGGGTGGCTTCTGGGAGAAGCTGCCAGAAGCTTGGCCCATGTCCAGTGGAGCCAATGCCAGTGGTTCCAGTATGGAACATCAGGGCCAGTGGCAGCACCTCTGGGATAAAAGGTTTAAAAAGGGGGAAAAGTTGCTCCAGGGTAGCAATTGCTAAAGAGAATTGTGAGAATATGTGAGAGCAAGTGTGCAGAGCCCAGGTTCACAGAGGACTGTCCTGTGAGAGGGATCCAACACTGCAGCAGGAGAGAGTGAGCAGCCCTGAGGAGGAAGGGGCAGTGGAGACAATGGGGGATGAACTGACAGATTCCTCATTCCTGTCCCCCTGCATCACAGACAGGAAGAAGGAAAGAAAATCTGGGTCAAGTTAAGAAAGAAGGGAGAAGGTGTTTAATATTTAGTTTTTATTTCTCACTATCCTACTCTGATTTGATCGGTAATAAATTAAACAAATTTCCCTGAGTCAGGTCTGGCTTCCTTGTGGCAGAAATTGCTGAGTGATCACTCCCCATCCCTTATCCAAGCCACAAGCCTTTCTTTATAGCCACAAGCCTCTCCTAATGTTTTCTCTCCCTGTCCAGCTGAGGAGGGGAGTCCCAGCATCCATCCAGGATCCACCCCAGCAAGGAGCCACTCTCCCATTCCCTTGGCAGCCTGTCCAGCTGCTTTCAGTAATTCTGGTGTTTGCCTGCTGTGTGTCTTTGGCAGTTTCCCCCTGCATCCTCTCAGGGAGCCCCTGAAGGGTCTCCAGGCTCTGGGAGCTCAGGAAATGTTGCACAGGGATTAAGTTTACAGCAAGAGCCTGGACCAGAGGCCTTCAGTGATGCCATGTGAATTCCTGCAGGGAAGCCAATGGACAGGGGATCAGTGGGGGTCCCTCAAATGACAGAGCAGGTGAGTTATTATTTCCCCTCCCCTTCAGTGCCAGCCCAGACCTGTTATTTCAGGGCAGTGCAGGAGGAGGAAGCAGAGCCTGGCTCCCCAGCTTGGCTCCATCTCGGATGCAAGACACCAGGTGGCTGGAGTGACAGAGCTGTCACACTGCAATCTTTGCTGTCTTGAATGAGAAACAGAACTCTGAGAAAGCCTCTCCCTTGCAAAGGTCCAACTCAGAGCACACAGAGGTCTGGGGAGGAGGGCTGTTTAGTTTAGTGGCCAAATTCCCTCCTAGTGTGGTTCTGGTGTGGATAGAGGACACAGCAGCACCAGGGCTGGGAACCACAGGACGAGGTGATGCAGCCAGTGCAGAGCTCAGGAGCAGCAGCAGCAGCACTGAGTGACTGCTGGCTGATCTGTCCTGAGCACATTTTCAGAATGAACTCAGTCCTGGATGTTGTTTCCTCCCTGCCTCAGCCTGGAGGAGGCTGCTCTTCTGGTGAAGAGACAGAGGCTCCTTCCAGCCATACAACTAAGCAAAAATGCTCTCATTTTTAGGAACATGAGATGAAGTGCTCTAGAATCCAAGGGTAACATCTTGCTATTTATATTCTCTTGCCCCTGGCACATCCTCTGCTATCCATTTCTTGAGTTTTTCCTCTTGGGAGGCAGACTCAAGTAATTCCTGTAGTCCTTCTTACAAGCCATAAACTGTATTTCTGCAAAAATGCACACAAATAGGAATCATAGAAATTATAAAATCATTTAGGTTGGAAAAGATCTTCAAGATCATCAAGTCCACGAGCAAATGATGACAAAAAGTGACAAGCTTCAACTGGGCTATAATTATGCTGGGTATTGCACACACACAGAATGAAATTCAAACATTGTGTCAAAGTGCTTCCCATCCAGGTATAAAGCCAGAAATGTGTAAGAGAGACAAGAATGTAGGGAAATAATAAAATTATTTGTGTCAGAAATGTGATTGCCATGAGTTTTGCAGACATCACACTGGTGAGTTTGACTTAGGAAGAATTTTGAAGGAGTAGGACGAGATAGGCTCGTAGGTGTTACAGAGAGCACGAGGAACAGCAAGGGATAAACACAACAAAAACTTGTTTGAGGATGGAAGAAGTGGGCGAGGGAAGACTGGCACCAGGGGCCAAGTGAAGGTGAGAACCAACCTTCCCAGGCTGTGTGGCAGATGAGGGCGAGGGTGGGTGAGGATGGACTGTGAAAACAAGTATGTGCAGCATATGTTGGAAGTGACAGAGAGAGGGTGCCACCCGAGGGGGGATCTGCAGGGATGACACACTGACAGCACTGGGCTGGGAAAGGGATCTCTGCATCCTGGAAAGATGTGTGAGTGCAGCCAGGCTGCATTTATTCACACCAGAGGGAAGCACTGTCCCTGCACTGGTTATGAGATACAAACTCAGAGGCTGGACAGAAATTCTGGCTGCAAGGCAGGAGCAGAGAGGTCACTTCTACTCAGGAATGTTATGATGGAAAAGGTTTCCTGAGGCACAGCCTGGGTGTGAGGCTTTGGGCTGTCACCTGGGCTGATGCCAGTGGGGATACACACACTGCAGGAGAGCAGTGGGTAAGAATTAAAATCTTCACCCCAGCCTTTCTGACCCTGAAGAGATGGTTAGGCAGCCCCAAGGAGATACCAGAGATGGAGAATAGAATAGAAATGGAGACATTATTGTCATCCTGGAGAAACAACATAGGTGGTGTTTATCCAGTGCAGGAATGGCAGCCTGATGCCATTCAGATTGCATGACACTGATTTGTCTCTGGTTAATTGTTCATCTTGGGAGTGCTAAGTTACTGGCTGGCAAACACTCAGGATTTCTCAGACTCCCTTTGGCATCCCCCAGCCAAGCTGTGATCATTTTCATATTTCACACGTCTGGGCTTTCTCTCAGGAACGTGGCACGTGCAGGGATTCCTCTGAGAGTGGTGGGTGCATCCAGCACAGGGAAGCCACAGGAGTTCTGCCCAGAGATGCAATTCTGCCCTGGCTCCCTGGGAGCCAGCCTGGACCTGGCTGTGGGGCTGGGTTTCCCTCTGCAGGTGCTGAGTGAGAAGATGCTGTCATTGCACTGCTCAATGTACCGTGTTTTTATTTCTCTGCTTTACATTATTCAGTATTTGCTTATAATAGTAATGGATTTTTGTTATTTCCACATTATTTCCAGACATTTCCACACTGTGGAGTAGAACATGTCTGCCAACACTGGAGCAGGGCATCCTGTTTGATTCCCCCTTTTAGCCCTGGGCATGAACCCTGTGACAAAACCTTTCCCAAGCAACCACTCCTTGCCTTCATTTTTATGTAGTGAGGGCCACACAGCCTGAATTCTCAACACTTGCATCTCTGAGGGTATTCCAGTCAGATCATCCCCATGTTTCTTAAAATCACCAACAGTGCAGATGGCAGCCAGAGTTTGAACCTCCCAGCCCACCTCCAGAGCCTCTGCCAAACAACAGTGAGCAGTAACTTAGAAGCAGCTTCTCTTGACAATGAAAGTCATATTTTGCTTTGAAAACACCCTGTGCTTGAAGGAAAATCTGCACCAAAACCCTCGTGCCCACAATGTCCCTCCTTTGCATCTGCTTTGCCTCGGTGTCACCTGCTCTCCTGGGGAGCCTCCCCATCACTCTGCTGCAGCCCCTGGCTTTGTGATCCTGACAGCTGCTTCTTCTTCTTGTTCTTCTTCTTCTTGTTCTTCTTCTTCTTCTTCGTCTTCTTCTTCTTCTTCTTCCTCCTCCTCCTCTTCCTCTTCTTCGAGGGGCCAGGCCTCTCACAGATCAGTGTCTCTTGATCTTGCTCCTCTCAGCCTTGTCAAAACAGCCCTGGCACTGGCACTGGGAGTGAGGAGTCCTTCACAGTGATAAAGCTCCTCTCTTCTGGAGAGCTTACATCTTACCCAGGCCATTCTTTTATATCTCCTGTCTTCCTTTTCCTCTGTTTTTGCCAGAGTGATGAATGGTGACTTTCCAGGGTGACTTCCCACAGGTGCACTGAGAGCCCTCAGGTATTAATGAGTCATAGCACAAATATTTCCTTATTTTCCCTAAATTTTATCCCTGCAGTGCCTATCCACCTCGTGAGATCAAGGCATGGCAGGGAGGTGTGAGACTAAAGGCAGAGGGAGACTATGAAGTTTTTCTTAAAAGTCAAGAAGGTTGTCTGTGAAACTAGAATGCCAGGTTTTATTGGTCCTGGACCTAGAAATATTAAAATAAGTTCACTAAAGTATCCTATTTTGATGCAGCCAAAGTATTCAGGATGAGCTGAGGATATAAACCTTCTTAAGCAGGGGATATGTAGAGAAAATGTAGAAGGAGGGAGATGAGTAAAAAACTTTTAAGCTCAGTGGTCAGGCTTTGGAAGGAAAGATTTTTGGATTTAACCTCTTATCTGCAGTTTTCCTCTTCCTCTGAGACTCAAGAGAGATAGGAGAACTAATTTCTTCTCTGTTTCCATTATAAGGAGAACATTTTTCCAATGTAACCCCTGGAAAAGGTATCATCAATCACTGTTCTTTTAATCTGGGAGTTGTGGCTTCCAAGAGTTTGATGAATAGGTCCAGAAGTTACTGTAGTTTGTGACCTTCCTTTCTGGACAGATGGAAGGAGAAATTCTGAATTTCTTATTCTTTATACCTCTTTGACTTTGATTAGGAGTCACAATGGAGAAAATATTTGGAAGTACAACTTGGGCAGATATTGGCATGGAGGAGGAGGGTGTTTGGATGAAAACTGTAACATTTGCCACCAAAATATTTTAAAAAAAGAACTCCATGGGAGGATAAACTCTGGGTGTGTGTGTACTATCTGTCCTACAAAAAGAAATTTGTGGCTTGGAAGTATTTGATTGAAAAGTTTTAAAGCAATGATTTGAACCACTATATATGGAACTTTATACAAAATTCAGGCTGCCATCTGCAATAATTAATATACGTTATTATGATAATGATTATCATGATAACTGAAATAAAATGATATTATTTTAATATGATAATATATTTTATTAAGGATACTAAAAACCAGTGAGTGAGGTAGGGAGACTCCTTGACTGCATAAATCCTGGAGGGCAAACCCAGTGAGGAGCTTTAGCACACCAGAACCAACTGGAGCTGGAGTGTCTGCATGTGGCAGTCAGGGCTCTGGTCTGGGTGACAAGGTGGTGATGGGACAAAGGTTGGATCCTGGAGGTCTTTTCCAACCCAAATAATTCTGTCACTCTTTCTGCAGCACTCTGGAGCTGCTCCTTCTGCCATGCCAGCACCTGAGACACAGAAGGGACAACCAGGAGCACCAGCTTGGCTGCTGTTGTTTTAACATCAACGGGTTTGGGAGCTACAGCTGAGCAGCTGCTTGATTTTATAGGTAATAGAAAGAATTAGGAAGGGTAAAAATTTCCAGCATCCCAGGCTTCAGACTTGGTGAGTTTGATGGCAAAAAAATGCCTCTGCCCTGCCATGGCTGTGGAGTGTGAGTGGGATCCTTCTGTAATTCTTCAGGCTGGAATCAATCATCCCTGCTAAATCAGTGCCTCTTTGATCAGAACAGCTCCTGTCCCGCTTGGCTGGAGGTATAAAATCACCAGCCCTCCTGCTCCAAGAACAGCAGGCATCCATAAATCAGCCTGGCAGACCATAAATTCATTTACCCAACAGAGACACGGTCAAAAGCAGCTCAATGGGGTTTTAAAGGCCTTTGTGCAGTGCTGGAGGTAAACAAGGGCTGGAGGAGGGGGTCGAGGGAGGAAGTGGCATCTTTATCCTCTGCTGGTGGAGGTGGTGCTGCCCTGAGGCAGGGTGGCCTTTCTTGGCTCCAAGGTGCTTTGGAATTCCAGGGCTGGATCTCCCAAAGCTCTTCACAAGCCTCTCACTCACTGCTAAAGCAGAGATGGGGGCAGAGCAGGGACTTTTGGGTCTCTTGGCAAAAACCTTAAAATATTCTGGAAGATTTCTGCTTGGCATGGCTGATACCAACTGTCCTGCCTGTTCCTGCTGATGCCCAGCAAGAGCAAAATAGGGAATAAAGTCACAGCTGAGCCCTGGCCAGTCAAGGGGGCTTTGGGGCATCCTCAGTGAGGGAAGTCTCAGGCTGAGCAGCAGGGACTCTCCCTGGCCATATTTCTAGGCAATGCCATGTCTTTCCATCTGGATTGAGGCCATCAGACATCCAGAGTCAAGTCTGAGCCCAATCTATAAGGAGTCATGTAAAGAGCTTACGTGTAGTCATGCAAATCACAGCAAATGGAACCTTTCAGGTGTATAAGAATAAACCTGAGACACCGAGCTTCCATGGCTGTTTCCCCTTCCCTGCTCTCTGATTTCACTTGGTTTGAGAAATATATATATAAAATATATATTTAAACAATATCACAGCAGCTGTGCCAGTTGCTTCTAATAAAACATCTCTGCTGAAATAATGCAGTGTCTGAGAGATTGGGTGTAATGTGGTTAAATGCTTTTACAATCCCCCATTAAAGTAAGTGGATGGAAATTCATAAAATATTGATGGCATTTGAAAAGAGTTCATTCATGGAGCCATCCAGAACTCGAAGCAGGCCTGGAGCAGGCAGTGCTGAGACAGATGCTGATACCAGGAAGTTTCTCTTGCTTTGGAGGAGAGGACAGGCAGGTTAAATGGCACTGCTGAAAGCAGAGTGTTTGAGATCAAACCCTGCGCTGCAGTTTGTTTTAATCCAGTTACTAAACCAAGCAGGGCTCTGCTTTCCTGCTGAGTATGACAGAAATAACAATCCCAGGCTGGCAAGGCTACTCCATTTCTGCTGCTCCACGAGCCCGGGGGCACTAATGAGACCTGGGAGTGGGGAAAAGAGCTATGATTTAAATCTGAGTGATTAGAGAGGGGCTGGCTGCCTTTGAGGCAGCACTGAGATGACCTGATCCTCTCTCCAAAGGCGTCTGGCTGCACGGCTTCCTGTCTGTGGGGAAGGACAGAGCAAAGCTGGCAGCATCCCCCAGTCCCCTGGGTATTGAAATCAGCTGGCACTCCTCCAAAAGCTGGGAGGTTAAAAGAAAAGGTGGGGGGAAAGTGTAACTCTGGAGTTGTTTTCCATTGAGCAAATGTCTGGCTTCTCACGTGGAGGCTGTGCCTGCAGCCAGAGGATGCTCCATGCAGTGCCTGGGGAGAGGCCAAAGGACCTGGAACACTGAGGGACTCTGAAAATCACTGCAGGATTAGAGAGGTGGCTGTGAGAGGGACTAGGATGCACTGCCTGGGCAGAATTGAGATCTGGTGTTAATCCAGCATCCTCAGGCTGAGAGCAGCTTCGAACTCTGACTAAGGTGTGAACAAGGTTTTGGCAGAAGTAATTACAGCTGCAGAGGAATAATCACCTCGGGAAGTGCTGGGAGGGAGGAAATCTGTGGGTGAGGAAGAGTTGGGAATGGCCAGTGCAGCACCCTTGTGTGGCTGTGCTGAGGTGTCACAGCAGAAGGGATTTCTGCAGAGCACACAGAGAATAGTCCCAGACTCATCTCTGCCCCTGGGCCTTAGAGCAATTCCTGTGGAGGGAAGCATGTAGGAGAAATTGGTACCTGGGGATCCCAAGGACCATTATCTCAGGGTTGATTTCCTGCAGTAAATATCCCAGCTGTTTCCACAATGAGTTTGGAAAACATCCCAAGACAAAATGTTCTCTGTCCTCCTGTGCCAGTCTGTTTTCAGCAGCCATCATCCTGACACCTCCTGCAAGTATTGGAAAGCTCCTGGCAGTTCCTGTTCATTAGAGATCCCAATTCCTGCCCACACCACTCTTACCCCCGTGTCACTCAATTGACTGGAGAGCACAGGAGACGAGGACCTGGGTTCCTATTTCTCATTTTGCAAGAGCAGCTAAATTAACCCTGGGGTCAAAGCCAAATGCCAGCCTCTCTGAACTCCTCCAGATTCAGTGGCTGTGCAGCAGCACTGCTGGAAAAGTACCCAAGCTTGCTTTAAACTAGCAGTACCTTGCTCAGAGTGGGCAAATTTATTCTACTTTTTTCTTTTTTTAGTTCTCATCGACCTCCTAACTGCTGTTATCTAACTCTATAAAGCTTGTTTCTCCTATATACAGACCTGCACTACAGACATGCTCCCAGCTGGATACTGTGCTTGGGACTTTACTCACTGTAAACTGGGAATAATTTCACCCAGGATGAGTTTGCCCATGTTGCATTGGAAAAGCAGTCTTTCACTTCCCAGCCTGCACTCAGCCATGGTGGAGCTCTTCTGGTTACACAATTACTGTATCTCATCCCAGAAACTGCTGCACATCAGAATTGGATCTCTTACTGGTGAGTAAATTAGAGTAAAACAGAGCTTTGGGATCCATTAGAAGAAAGTGTCAATCTAAGGTTATTTTTTGCTTAGGTTTGCTTTCAGTTTTCTCCACCTTGTTTTATCCTCCAGAATGGCAGGAGGTTGTGTATGTTTATCAAATGCACTGAATGTTTCCTTATAAATATGTATTCATTTAGTTGGCTTTAATAAATATATATTTGCAAAGACATATTTATACATACATTTATAAATATTAGTATAAACACATATCTATTTATACAGTAGTGTACAAACTAAACACAGCTATTAAAGGAATTAAATGTAATTCAAAGCTTGCTATTTTCCAGGATATTGGCAGCTGATCTGTCTCTCTTCTCCTGGCTCTGAAATGTTATCCAGACTTGTCTGTGTGTTGACCCTCATATGCTGCACTTTGGGGAGTTTCTCTCACGCTGAACAACAGTGTTGCTGTCTGGGAAGCAGCAGGGAAGTTGGGCTTCTGATTTATTGCTGATGAGGAGCAATAAATTTCCTTCAGGGGGAAGCACAAGGATGTAGATCATAGATGTGGGAACTCTGGATCAATATTTTTTCCTTTCCCCTTCCATAGGGTGTAAGTAGCTGCCGAACCACCCTCACCAGAGCAAGCAGAATGAATCATCTCCCAGTGTTATCTTCTTCATGTCTATGCTACTACAGAGATACCAGTCCAAGAAACCCAAAGATTTTTTTTCCTAACCTTTACAGTGATGTTTTTTCTTTAGGCCCAGTAAATTCGTAGCAGATCTGACCTGTTCTCTGTAAGGAAACCACTCCTGTGGCTTGTGTAGCTGCTTCTTCCCGTGTGAAGGACAGCATTTCCATCCCTCTGTCATCTCCTTTTCAAAGAAGAAGATGAAACAGCCCATTCCCAGCAGCTGAAAGAGGTTCTCTAGTTAAAACCTCAGCCTGTGAATTTGGGAGGGATGGGAATCCCCTGCAGGCTTCTCCAAAAAGACTCCCCAAATGTCCTTGCTGTGCAATAGTGAGCCCTTGGTGACCCAGGCTGAGCAAGGGACTCTGCAATGATACATTGAATTCACAGAATTCATACTATGTCATCCAAGACTATTTTTCATTGCCTTTGTCTTTGGGATTACTAGACCACTAAGGGATTAGATGAGTGGTAACAGAGAAAACATACCAGGAGCCTTTCATTTAGAACTGCTGTGATCATGCTTTTTAGACCCTGAACAGGTCCTGTCCAAGGATTTAAGACCTCTTACCATTCTCATTACCTGGTGAAGAAGATGTGCCATGTCATAATCATCACAATCCTCTTGCTTGGCTAAAACCACCTATTAAAACCATTCCTGAGCCTGGAATTAGAACCTGCAGCACAGGTTCTAACACTCCTCTTGCTCCCTGTCACCTGTATCTCCTGATCCACAGCCCATGATCTCTGCTTGCTGGCAATAAATCAGGCACACTCAGGGAAATTTGCCCTGGCACAGGGGTAAATCTGCACAGGGACATGTGGTGACCGTGGTGTCACCAGGGCACATTTACCTGAATGGCTCATTCTGCTCTCTAAGGTTAATGAATGCTGCCTTTGACGGCCAATATGACACCCAGAAAATGCAGAATAACCTCTCTTTTCTCCTCCTTCCCCTCCTTTTCTCACTTGCAGATGCTGGCTGCACAGCTGGTAAAACAGATAGGTCTTTCTAACCCTTTCATGCCTGTTCAGTGAGTCCAGGTAGGTTCATAAATATGGTAATGGTTCCCAGAGCATGTCTGGACTGGAAATAAGAGATAACTGCAGAAACAGCTCCACTGCAGGAGGGACTAAATCCACACTCCAGGTCGAATTAACAACCTCCCACTCCCCCCATTAGCATGAGGAAAGCTCTTGTGCTCCCCTGTTTGCTGATTACAGCCATGAAGCTGTAAGGAAGCAGCTCTTGTTTAGCTTATTATCAGAAGGCCCAAGCTCGAGAGAGAATACATTGATTTATACAATGGGGGATCCTGGCTGGTACTTCAATGCAGCTGTCCTGCTGAGAAAATTACAGATAAACTCTTCATTTGTTGTCCCTTTAACAGTGAGTGGAAGAAATTGAGAAAGGGAAAAAAATAAGCCCCAAACGCAACAACTTTGAAGTGTTCATGAAAAGGTTACTTTTGACCAGTCTGTTTCCAAAGGCTGATTCCCTGGACATGGAATCCTGGGGTCACTCCATCAAGGGCTGGACACGAGGACCACTTGTTATGGTCTCTAGCATGACAGTGACCTAGTGCCATGTCAGGTCGGTGGGACACCAGCCCATGGCCTTCTGGTGGCAAAATGTGGCTGTATCTGCCCAAAACCACATCCAGGGATTTGCAGAACTCTCTGGAAAAATCACCACCTTTCCTACATCAGAGGATAACCAATAATACGTGATGGTTTAGCCAAAGGGGGAAGTAAAGAGGATCACTGGGTGTTCTGGGATAGGTTACAGCCATTTAAAGGAGGGAGAAATAAAAAAAAAACAAAAACAAAACAGTGAGGGGGTGGCAAGAGGAAGGAGATGGATCTCAGCTTCACCAGCCATGCCTTCAACAAATGTTTGAGACCCAACCTTGCCTTAAAAAATTACTATTTCCCAGAGCCCAGAAGTAAAAATAAAGCAGTGCATCCAAGCTGCCAGGAGTCTTCACTGGGCACACTCTGCTCTTGGGTTGTGCTGGGATTTGGGCAAGACTGACAACAAAAACTGGGGACAGGAGTCCCTAATTCCCTTGTAGCTTCTGGAAGCACTGGAGCTTATTAAGCAGCAATGGATTTAGAGGGTGAGGGATGCCACACTGTGAGGGAAGAGGTGTTCAAACACTCCAGTGGAACAATAACCCAGTTTCCATGAGCTGTATCCAGCCTCATGATGGGAGCCCCACATTTAAAATGAATGCTTGTCATGGATTGACCAGTAGGTTCAAGGTGAAGTCACCTCTCTCTCACATGACACCCAAATGTATTTTCAGTCTGCCTCTTCCTTTTCTCTCTAATCTGGCCAGGTCCCTCCTTTTTTCAAACACACTTTGTTTCTTTCCCATTTTAAGAGGAGCTGAGCTCTTCAAGTGTCATGCTGAAAGCACTTTGCTGTGTTTCAATATTCTTTATACAATAACATGTGGAACCTGTTCTGACAACACAGCAAAAGTTTCTGCATCTGTGCACCTGCCCAAAAATCCAGAGCTGTTCTCCTGGCTGGTCCAAAGACCTGGAGATTTCAGCTATTCAGAAGACTCTTCATCTTTCCAAATTTGCATATCCTGGCATGATCCAGGAATTTTAATTCTGTTGCTGTGGCAAAAGCACTCAAGCAATGCCTTAGATCTTCTCTACACATGTATTTATCAAGGGGTGAAAAAAGGATGGAAGAAATATAGCAGAAATTGAAAGAACTCATCACTTCCTGAGACTTTCCTTGATAATAGAGATGTACAGTACAGACTTTCTGAAGCTTTTAGATTTATTTCCTAAGGTTGCAAAAAGTAGCTGGAAGCCCTACTCCATTCAATATTGCTCTAACCTCCCCTTTGGTTCTGACAGTGATGGATTTTACTTTCTGCACTTAAAACATCTTGCCCCAGACATGTTCTCCCTGAACAGCCAAGAGAAAAATCAACCTTTGTGTCCCCAGTTCTTGCTCTGGGGGTCCCCAGCCCAGCCCCAGCCACTGCTCCCCACCCTCATGCAGCTCTGGCCTAAGAAGGAGCAGGAAAGAATCAAGGAGAGATGATGAAGAAAATATGTAGGAGCAGGTGGTCCATGAGGAAGCTTGTGGCAGGTGTATGGATCAAAACCATGGCCCCAGGGCTCAAGGAGTGTGTGGAGAATGATCCCAGGCACGGGGTGGGGTACTTGAGGCTGTTCTGTACTGGGCTTTGATGGCCCTTGTGGGTCATTCCCAGCTCAGGATATTCCATGACAATTGGGAAAGCCGTGGACACTGCCCTGCTTTCCAAGCTGCTTTTACAGGAACAGGGAGGGAATTGCCACAAAGGCTGGTCAGAGCAGCCCTGGCTGCCTCACCTGCCATCCCCCTCCAGGTGAGCTCAGCTCTGCTGAACTCGGCCTTTCCTCTGCATTTCCCTCTCTGAGGCTGATTTTTATTCTCATTCAGCTTCTTGCCACCTCGCACCCTGCTACAACTGTTTGCTCAGTGCTGCATCTGAAGGGAAAGCATCAATTACTGGCTCACTCACCTCACCTCCTGCATCCCCCCTGGCCCTGTACCTGCCCCAGCCCTCCAGCTGTGCCAGATGTTAATGAGGTGATAGCAGGGCCATGCCTCGGGGCATTAGGAGGGACATTATCACTGTGTTTTAACTCCATCCATATTTCTCTTGATACATCTGTTTCCCTCTCTCACTTTTTCCCTTGTGCTCCTTCCTTTGACATCGTAATTCTAGGGCTCCACTGGATCGCTTTTTAGAAGGTTTTTCTTCTCCTCTGCAGATACTTATTGCTTTGTCACAGCCTGTTTTACTTCAGAAATGTTTCTCCCACTTCTATCACTTTTTTTTTTCTTTCAAAAGATATAACTGCCAAAATGAAATCAAATTTAATGTAATTTCTATTTAAAAGACTTTGATTACAGGGGAAGGAGGAGGTTAAATGTCAATGAATGCATTGCTCCAGCTTTTATGAAAAGAATTTCAACTAATTGTTTCATATTATGCATAATTTTTCCATATAAAAATTATTAGACCCAGAATGCTCACAAATTTCTTTGA
This sequence comes from Buphagus erythrorhynchus, assembly GCA_013400855.1. NCBI lineage: Eukaryota > Metazoa > Chordata > Aves > Passeriformes > Sturnidae > Buphagus > Buphagus erythrorhynchus. Next base: position 1,638 of record VZTT01063502.1, on the reverse strand, counting down.
CATATATGACAATGAGTAAGAAAAAACAGAAAGAAAATACTTTTAGTTTAGAAATGGGATATGAGGACACCATCAGTAGTCCCATGATTGTTCCCTGTGTCTGAGGCTGGACAGGATCAGGAAAAGGGCAAAATTCCCCCCAGAACTGGGCCAGAACCTCCTGGCTGGGGTAGAGGAGGCAGCAGTGCTGCCTGTGTCCCCTCAGAGCAGCTGAGGAGCCACAGCTCCAGTCTGGATGATGTGACCCAAACCCATGGGAGGGTTGGAAATTCGGATAACTTGCTGTCTGTGCTTGCAGCACCACTCTCACAAGCACCTCTGCTGGTGCCCAGGGACCCCACCAAGGCCTCTGCTGCCCTCCTGTGTGTTTGAAACTCTTCTCCTCATCTGGCTTCCCCTCCACTTCCACCACCTCTTGCTTTTGTTTCCCCCCTGCTCTGTTTCATGCTGTGCATTGCACAAACCTCCTTACCTGCCCAGTTGGTAATATCAGTTCATGCTCCCTTGTTCTGCTCATTCATAGGGAATAAAAACGTGGTGGAAATCATTAGCCATGGAAGTCACAAAGTTTGGCCTGTCCAGGTGTGTGTTGGGGAGGAAATAGCAATTTCTCTCTGCCCAGTGAAGAGCCACCTTGAAAAAAAGGTGAACCGACCATCAGCTGGCTCTGAGCTCCAGACTCTCTAATTCAAAATGTCCTTGATGTTACAATAACGAGAATGAAACCTACCTAGGATGCTGCCAGGCCTTTCTCCCTCTCCATTTTAAACAGGGCACAGAGAGGAGCAAAAACTATTCCAGCTTCTCAAAAGCAACAACCAAAGTCTGAGCCTAAAAATGCACAAAGGTTTGGCATTTAAATACCACAGCTGTAGCCTTCTTAGAAATACCAGAGATACATAATGAATTATAGATTGGGCTGAGCTGCAAAATTCCACCCCCCTGCTTGTCCTTTAGTGGAGTTCTGTTCTGACCCAGGGGTTTGGTTCAGCTCCATCTCTAATTCTGAGTTCATTCCCTCTGTGATCCCTGACTTTTGTTGCCCTCCCCCAGGTTTAACTCTGAATGTTAATGCACTGGGAGGCATTGCCAGGCAAAGGGAGGTGATGCCAGGGCTGGAACGTTTAGCACTGGAGCTCAGGGTGGGGTTACAAATCCTGAAGCTTGGGATGGATGGTTTTGCTCTTTTTTTTTTTTTTTTATTTGGTGTCTATCCCCTGATCCTGTAAATGTCTTGTCAACACTCCGTAACATGTGAATTTAAAATTTTAAGCTGTCCCTGGTCAGTGTTCATCAGTGTTGAAATTAAAGATGCCCAGGGGAACAGGGAAGATTTCCATGTCCAGCAGTCTCAATACCAAATCCCCATTTTTACTCCATCACTATGGACCATCTACTTGATTTGTTATTCCTTTTGCAGACACCTCATGATATTTCCCACATCTCAGTATCTTGCCTATGTTTTTTTCCTCAGAAGTATCCCAGTAGCCACAGGATGGTATAACTGGGATGGGAATCCACATCTTGTCCAGCCCTCTCTTTGTCTGGAATTCTGCCTTTCAGCCTTGGGAAACCTCTTAAAGCCTTGCTGGGGCTGGGGTGAGGGAAGAGAGGTGAGCAGCAGCTGCTGGGGTTTGG